>VYZV01022064.1:51651-96924 GCA_013401275.1 Pandion haliaetus | reverse complement strand
TCCCCTGCTGTGGCTGCCAGCTCAGAGGCGGAAGAAATCGAGGTGCTGGACTCCGAGGATGTCCTACCTATGGCCGCAGAGGATGTAAGTTTCCTTTGCTCGGTGTCTTCCCCCCTTTCCCCCGGGCCGGGTTAATCGGCTCAAGCTATTTATAGATGAAGTCCGGGATGGAGGGAGGAATGGGGCTGGTGGCTCTCTGGGGCGAGGGAAAGCCGCCGTCGTCTTCCCCCCCGCCCTGCGCGCCCCTCGTCGCCGGGTATGTGCGGGCTCCGGCAGCCGCCGGGCTGTCTCCGTCCCCGGGGCCGCAGCTCCCTTCTTCTCCCCGCCCCAGCCCGGAAAGCCCCGGCGGCAGCGGCCCCGACAGGCTGCCGGTCCGGTCGGTGTCCGTGCCCGGAGCCGCGCCGCCGGGGAGATGCTGGCTCACGGCGAGCTGCGGCGGGGCGGGCAGGGCAGCGGGGCTGCGCACAGAGACGTCTCTGGAGGTCGGAGAGGGGCTGACGCCTCGGGTTGAGGGGCTTCCCGGGGACAGAGAGCTTTTCCAGAGTCCCAGCCACTCGGGGCGTGACGGATGTCTCCTCCAGCCCCCGAGCAACAAACAGCCGAGGAAGTTTTTTCCCCGGCTCGGCAGGGCTGATAGCTTCTCTCCACCCTCTGAGCTGTGACTGCACCTGAGGGTGGGATAACTTGGCACCGGGTCTCTGTCTCTGCTCATCCAGCCTAGAAGGACACCAAGTGGTCCTGCGTGCTTTGAATCTGCTCCTGCCAGGCTGAGCAGCAAAGCCTGCAGTGCTGAGGCGGTAGTTCTGCATCTACCGGTCCCGGAGGCAGGAGCTCGCTGTGCACCTGTCCTGGGAAGGAATGAACGTGAGCAAATCCTGTGTGCCTGGTGCATCCCAGGACTGCTTGCAGCTCTCCTTCCCAGCAAACTCTGCTGGGATGAGGACTGTGCAAAGTGTCTGCTCAGTCTGCAGAGGTGAGCACAAGGTCTGTTCCTGCCCATGGAGGCATGAAGCAGCAATATAAATGTCTTTCTGAAGCGGCCTCTGTCTCAGGTCTTGCACCGGTATGAAAGGGACACTTGTGAACTAAGCCTCCAGCAATGGCACATCCCCTTTCCCTTCTACTTCTATTACAGTGCTGGAGGAACCCGTCTAGGGCTGTTTAGGGGCAGTGTCTGCTCCTCATCCCCTAGCCCTTCCTTCTGAATCACGTCAAATTTGGTTGCTGTTGGATTTTCCTCCCAGAGGGTAGCAGGGGAAGTGCAGTTGCCTGGTAGAGCTGCATTCCCCAAGCTGTATTCCTGAGCACTGTACAGTCAGGAGGAAACGTGTGATGCAGTTTGACCTCTGCTACAACACTGCCAGACAGTCCTAAGAGGAGCATGCCTCACCCGTGAGGGGCATGTGTAGCTTTCACTTGGAAAGGGTGGCTTTCCAGGTGCTTTCAAAATCCAGGTTTCCAAATCCCAGTGCTTGCCTACCTCGGACTGTGACCTTTTCTCCCCTGACAAATTTTGTGCTTGTCTGGATGGTCTGCAAGAAAGGTTTCCTGTTGTGATATACACGGGCCCCTTGGAGTTACTCCAGGCTCTACACGAATGCAGCCATTAGCAATTCAATCGTGCCAGGGGCCCAAGAGATGCTGAAGTGCTGAGTGCCTGGCAGGATTGGGCACTTGAGACAGGCGAGGGACCATGAGCTTTCCTTGGTGAAATCTAGATTCTCATCCCAGTTCTGCTACTGACTTGCTGCTTGACCTTGAGGTAGGACAGCTTGGGTCTGATCCAGCTTACAGCGTCTCGCTGTTACTTATGCTGGGATCTGCATTGTTACTTGATTCTGGTACCTTGTTTTCTGCAATCAACAAAATGGAGCTAGAGCCTGCAGTTGCGTTGGTTATGGGAAGCTGCTGAGACCTGGCAATAGATTATGTGACAGAAGCCTGAGGTATCGTATATCATCTGCAAGTCAGAAAGGCAGGAAGTGGTGTAAATGCCCTCCTCCTCCTCGGCCAAGATTTCCTGCTGAAACAAGCAGGCTGCAGAGCATCATCTCTGAAAATTCAAACTGCTCTGTGCTAGGACCATGTGCCCCTTGAGACCTAACTGGGGGTTGATTTTCCATTATTGTTATTACATTTGAGAGCTTGATGTAAGCTGTCTGGCTTGGCCAGCAAGAACTGACACAAGGTCAGTTCTTTATGTGTTATTAACCACAAAAATATTACATAGTGGAGGTTTGGCTGTCACAGCCTTGACGGTATATAACAGCTCAGCTGTGATGTCATTACAGCTCTTGGAGCAGCATTCCACAAAGCCAGGATTCAGGCAGTCCCAAAGTGTTCTGTTTAAAGTGCCAGGCTGATTTGCGATGATAAATGGGAGTTTATAAATGGATAGAGGCATGGAGAGGAGGGGAGCCAACAACTTAACTGATTAAATGGAATTCAGTGGCCTGATATCCCACTGTCTCTCCAGTCAATTCTGCTTTAGATCTGCCTACCATGTGAAAGGAAATGTTCTTCCAGGACTAGCTAAGACTCTCACCAGAGCTCTGCTTTGCATATAGCACAGTGAAGAGATTGCTTCTATGAGTCTGATGTTTGTTATTTTACTAATTTTGCTTTTCTGGGAAGGTGAATGAGGCAGAAACAGTGTTGGGCTGAACAGTACTTCGGACAGGAAAGCTGGAAATGTGTGAGTTTTTTTTCTGGGGACCCCAAGCCAGTGGTTACCCTACTGTTGCCCTGTGGAATTTGTTCTGTCCTCAGCTGGCCCCCAAATCCAGGAGAGATGAGAGAGTGCCTTAAACAATTCATTAGGAATTTCCTCTGTTCTGTGGGACAGTGAGGCAGCAAGCCTGGGTCAGGGAGGTGGCTTGACATTGGTCTTTCTACGAAGCATAAATCGGAACCAGTCACCAGCTTGTTTTTTCTTTTCCAAAATGACAAGGACTTGTGGAGTGTTCACATGGTCATCAGTATTGAAGCGGAGCTTCCTTCTATACAGAGCATTTAAGGCAGATGTGCCAGAATGAAAGTTGTGGGGTAAATCCTTGTAATGGGCTCCCTCCAGCCTTCTATCCTCCCACCCTGCGTGAGAGGAATTACCTGTTTTTCAGATGTGGATGTGTGAGGCTCAAAGAACTGAAGGGTTATCAAAGACCTTGGAGCAAGTCCCTGCCAGATATAGGAGCGGGCAGCAGATAAGGCTCTGACAAACTGGCAAGGCAGTCTGTGGGTCAGTGTCGGGCCACAGGATCTCAGAAAGTGATCTGAAAAACCATTGCTAAATCCTCCCTCCCCTCAGTATACATCAAGCTTTCTTGATCCCTGTGAGTAAAAAAGCCTTTTATTCCTTGCTTGCCTGCAAGTAGACAAAGCAGGAGAAAACAGAATTAACACATGAATGTTCTGAGTTCATCCTAATTTGGATTTGTAAATGAAAACTGTCCTCCCTGTGGTTGGTAGCTTCCCCCTGCCTCCTCCCCCGGAAGGGTAGGTGATTCTGGGATGAAGAAGGATGTTGGAAATGGCACTAAATAATTTGGTTATTTCTTTGTTAGAATATACTTCTACAGTTTACTGCATGTTAATGTTGTTGCTCTTATACCTTCTTTTTCTTTTTTCCTTCCTTATGCATTGCCTCTCAGCACTGGAAAGCCCTATTTGATCAGGTATGTGAACAACTGATATATTGTTTCTGTCTTGTGAGCAAAGCGTCTAACCTCCAGTTAATTTCCTCTGTACTAGATTTTCCCTGCATTTAAAATACAGCCTAGGAATAGTGTGCTCTGTGCTCCCAGTTTCCAGGATGCTGGTGTGCAAGTCATAATTATCACTACTGCTTTGGGCCTTTCTCTCAATTCCTCTTCAGAGTAGACAGGGACAGAAGTGGGCCCAGCCTGGCCATCCCTACTAGCACAGAGGCTGAGCCGAGGTGCTGCAGCAGGTGCTCTGTTGGCTGCCAGTTGTGCTGTCCTTGCTCTGTGGATCAAAGGATCACCTACTCTTTGAGGCAGGCAAACTATGACCTGTAAAACCAGCACTGTATTTTTTTTAAATGGCTCCCCAGCTGCTAAACTAACTTCTGTGGGGTTACATCCTCCAGGGGAGGACCTGCTGCTTTAAACTTGCACAGAATTAGCAAAGTATCTGCTTCTGTACCAGAGACTCTGGTTGTATCAGGTAAATGCCTTGGGTCAGATCTGTAGCTGGCTGAAATCAGCACAGTTCTGTAAAGCTCTGAGTTATAGCCGCTGAGAATTTGGGTTGTGGATTCTGGTTTGTAAATATGCTTTTAGCTGCTTTAACTGACATGTTTGCTTTGTGGTATTCCTTCCATCTGCCAGGTTGAAATGTGAAGGAGCTATAAACTGAAGGATTTTTCTAGGGTTGACTTGCTTTTCAACTGCAGCACTCTCTTGATGTTATAAACTTCTGTGCTGTTGTGTGTGTGTGTAAATGTCACCTTCTGTAAGGGAGCTTACTCTGATGCTGGCATCGTCCTGGCAATAGTGAAGTTCGGATGGGATTTTGTCCCTGCTTTATGAGGCGATAATCTTGCTTCTGCGTCTGGCTGAACTGCAAAGCCAAAAGCTGTGGTGCAGTCTCCAGGAAAGGATGTCCTTGGTACCCTGTTATCATTCAGCTAATAACTGGACTGCCTGTTCTGATGATTCTGATGAGTGCTCATTCATACCAGGTTAGCTGTGACCGACTGCTAATCCACGTGTCTGGACTGCAGTACAGTTGTTGTCATACAGTCAAGCAAGCTGGCAGTTGGGAATTAGATTACTAAAATTATTGATCACACCTAAATTGTGTGGTGTATTTGAATTTGCTGGGGCTCATAGGGTATGCTGCCACTCAAAAGGTGGATGCAAGATAAATTGCTTGTGATCTGGGCTGAATGTTTGTTTCAGCCGCTTTGAATTCTCCCCTGTCTCAAATGGTGGCCTTAATTTGGAGTCTGATTCTACAAGCATCCTTTGAAGTCACTGAGCCCTTGTGGGATGGGGCTCTTGGCTGGAAGCTACCTCGGGCTCAAAGAGAGGAATCCGTAATTTCCCACTGGACTTGCTTGAATAGTAGATGGGGTTTTTTTTCCTTTCTTTTTTTCGTTTTAAGGGAGGGAAGAGTTTGACTGTTAGATTTACAGAACATTACCCCAGTAACAAGGGAATGGGCTGTAAAGACAGACCTTCAATAATTAGCTATGTTTCAATTAGGGCTGCAGCTCAAATTTAAGCCCTGTCTGTAAGGCTTTATTATCAAAGAGAATGCAACCTGTGACAACTAGTTGTAAGTCCTGAATAAATCAATAATGTCCTTGGCAGCTCGTTGGCTTTGCCCACAGGCAACATCTTCCTTGAGCGGTTATATCAACAATGCAATGCAATTAGCCCTGCAGTGAATTGCAAGATGCTGTTTGTCACAGAACGAGGTTGCTAGTCCTAGCAGCTCTGCACTGGTAGGAGAGGGGAGTGTTTTGTTTAGCTCTGATTGGCATCCATATGAAACACGAGGACAGTCTTAATAACTAAAGAAAGCCTGTGTGTTGAAACTCGGAACAGTTGCAGCCCTCCCTGGGAGATATGACCTGGCCTTATGTGTACTTGGAGTGGAAATGGGTGGCCAAGGATTCACATGCCCTGTGCATTTGTGACTCATGGGCTAGGACTGAAGTTTAATAGCTACGCTCTCAGCTGAGACACGTGCGCCTCTGTGTTCACCACCTACCAGGAGAGCAGCAGAGCAAGAGAAGCCTCTGGAGAAAGTGTTAGAGCAGTTGGAAATTCACAGGCTGGGAGTCTGCAAGTCTCATGTGTCTGGGGTGATGGAGTATGACACCAAACAGTGCAAGGGAGGGGTCAGCATTCCCCCCTCCCCTTGCTTTTGAGGGCGGAAGAAATTATTATTAATGGGCTTTTTTTTTTTTTCTGTGGGTAGATTTTTTAAAAAATATTTTTATTGAGGTTTACTGACAAAAAAGCAGGTTTCTATTTAGACATACAATATTAAAGGCTTTGGGTTTTTTATGACACCACCCCCCCAACATCTTAAATTAAAAATTCAAAACTTCTTGATGAAAATTGCTGCTCAGACATAAAGCTGTGCTTTTTGCTTGTTTATTTTTGGGGAGAGGAGTGACTGGCAATGCTTTCTGGGGGAATTTTTTATTTGTTTTGATCTAGCTCTAATCTGTCACACTGGGAACCTCAGTAACTCAAGCCAGTATCTCCAGCCACTTGCAGATTGCTTCTTTATAAGAAGTAAAAGAACTCAGATTTGGCAAAAAGGCAGATCCAGAACTGCTTCCTAGGCATTGAGGTTCAAAGAAGCCCCTCCCAGGGCAAAATCCTGACTACACTGAAGCAAGTACCAAAATTCCTCCTGCGTTTTGTGGGGTCAGCACTTCACCCAAGAGTTTGGGAGCAGGCAGACTTGCAGCTTTTCAGTGCTGCAGCCAGGCAGTTAACAGTACAGCTGCTGCTTCATACTGTGCTTATGAGATGTGTTTTTTATTACAAGGCCATGGCCCTCGGGCAGCTCTAAGTCACTTTTATCTGGGAACTTTTATAGGGATTCATACATTTATTTATTGTGCTCATAAACACCCTCCACCCCCACACACACATTAGCTCCGCATCTGCTGCCTTCTGCAGAGCCTGCACCATCGCTGAGCACTCCGTGCCGTCTCTGTGTGGAATCCAAGCTCTGAGCCGAGCAAGGCATTGCCTCTCTGCAGTCGCTTGGGGTTTTCTTCATTTGTTCTTCACTGGCCAAAAAAACGTTTTTTTGTTAATCTTCTGGTAAAGCTAAAAATGTGACAATCCCAGGAGCAGGTCCTGACAGTTTCGCACTTCTCTGTGCTAGTAAGATCTCTTGTTAATTGCCTTGCATGCAGACATGAGAACATCTCGCTGTCCTTGTTGAAGCCAAGTTGTCTGATGGCTAGAGAGTGAGCCTGCGATGAGTCTCCTGAGGGGCTGTTCCTGCTTTGCCATGTCCTTTCTAGGACCTTGGTGCCCTTCTTTGCCTCCATGTCCCCAGTGCCCCTGCTTTAGAGAGGACTGTAGCTAATCGGTATTATCCAGCCCTTGCCTGTGCTGGCTGAAAGGGGCTATCTAGGAGGACAATGTTCACTATTAGGACAGACCTGCCTTCTGAAGGTGGCTTTTAGCCTTGTTAGATCCCAAGAGCTTGTATCATCTTCTCTGTTTCCCCATCTCTATGGCTGCTGAGATTTCAAGTGTGAATTAACATTATCAGCCCTCATCTCGGAGTTCTCACTTCTCACCTGTACCCTGGTTTGTAGTCATGACAACAAGCGTGTTTTAAATAGACATACACAAAACTCTCCCAAAAGACTCTCCTCACTGGCTCAGCACCTTGATCCTATTGCTTGTCAATCCAGGCTGTCTTTTTGTTGCAGCTGCTTTAGAAATCCTGGATTCCTTCCTGAGACTTCTACGTGGGTGTGATGGCAACAGATGAACAGAGTTTATGGGGAATGCAGAGAGATGCCAAGTTACCCAGTTTGTGTAGGCAGCTAATGGAAAACTTGAGCTCAGAAACAAGCCTGTGGAGATATCCTGGACCAGACGTGCACTTGCACTTACCAGGAACATTTCAGTTGCTGACACTACCAGCAGTGGGTGCAGCTGAACCTGCTCTGCCATGCTCATAAAGCATTAAAATATGCTTGAAAATATGCTGACTTTGCAGCTTCTTAAATCCAGGGCTGGTTTCTGCATGATTGAAATTGCAAAGCAATCCATAAAATCAGGCCAGCTACTATCAAGGTTGGCAGTAACCAAGAAAGGGAATTATTTTGTACTTAGTGATCTTTTATGTTAACTGTGTCCCTTTTCTCTGGATAGCCTTTAACACAGGCAGGACAAGCTATTTCCCACAGTGTAAAAGAAATTCCAGTTTGTTTACTGGGACATGGTTGAACTAAACATCCCACTTCACTTTGAAAAGTTTCCCTGGCTATTGTTTCTGGCTAACCCCTGCCGGCTGTGGCTGGAAGACCTTGCCAGGCAGGTGTCTCTGAGCTCTAGGCAGTGGTTTGTGCCTGGAGATTTTACCAATTTACTCTGACAAATTGTTTGCGTCTTACCGCTGGTTTGTGTGGGTCACTGGGAGCAGGAGGAACAGAAACTGCAAGATGAGGAACAGGAAATTATGGCAGGGAGAGCAGCAGTACAGGCAGGGGATCGAGCACAAGGTTGTATGCAACCTTCAAGTCCTTGCCTGAATTTTGGACTATCGCTGCCTTTTTAGAGTAGTGTTCGTCAGGACATGTGTCCTCATTTAAGTGGAGTGGTGCTGCAAAGGGGAGGTTATATGAACTGGAATTAGGAGATAGTCAGAGACTTGTACTTCATCTCCTAACGTGAACTGGAGAATCAGAGGTACTGGTGGGAAGACTGTCCGTGGTGATGACGGATTAGTAACCAGGCCCTAAAACCTTCTGTGAGCGTGACAAAAAATTTGCCCCCTTCTCCCCTTCCACCAAGCTGTGCATTGTAAAGGGCAAAGACATTTTAAAAGCTACAAGGGTCTCTTGGCAATGCACAGAGGGGGTTCTGCATCTGCCCTATGCCTTGAAGTCTAATCTCATTTACAGTTGTCAGCGTGGGCTGCTGGAGGAGATGAAAGGCAGAGGACAAGGAGGGAGAATAGATTAGTCTCGAGCAGAGGGCACTGGGAGTGCACCTGCCTCTGCCCCGCTACCTTGAGGAGGGGCGGCAATAGCAGCTGGGCATGTGTCATCTGCTGCTCTTTGAGGCGCCCAGCCATGGAGCACACGATTAATCACTCAAGGGGCTGGGCTTTTGTGAGTGATAAAGCCCTGGGATTTAGGCAGAGCTCTCAGGCCTTTTTTTCTGAGTAGCGCCATCACTTTACATTTCTCAAGTGGCGTTTTGGTCACAGGGAGCTGCTGTCTGCGGCCACAATGCTTCCTTTTCTCCTCCCTCCCCAAACTGGGTTGACCTTTGTCATGCAGCATTAACCCTTTGACTCCTCCATTTTGGGTTATGGAGTTGGGGGAAAAAAAAAAAGTCCCTTCAGATTCATTGCCCTGTGGACAGACTTGAAGGGAAGAATGGGCTGGTAAGAGAGGATCTGTTTTTGCTGAAGGAGATTGGTTTGCTGTTGCTGTCTGGATTATCAACCCCTCGCTGCCTTCTGCCAGAGGCTCTTTTGAATACAGCAGCCCCTGGGAAAGAGGGGAGGGCAATTTATCCTTCCTTCAGTCAAGGAGGGAAACTGAGGCATTGAGCAGCAAATAGATGTCTGAGAGACTATTCCCTCTGCAGGGTAATGTCTTGTGTTTTACCATGCCTGGATTAGCCTGTGTCCATCCCCAGTGTTGTTATAGTGGATGGCAATCTCCCAGCACTTCAAGGCTTACACCCAGATTTGGCTTTTAGCCACGATACCCTGGAGTGATGGCTCAGCATGAAAAAGCTACATGGAGGTCATTAATGATTTTCCCGCCTCTTGCAGGATGAACAGCAAAAATTCCCCAAGTTATTCCTTAATCTTCTAATACCTCTGTACACTGAACACCAGCCAGCCCTTAAGCTAGATGCGGGCCTCTGGGATTGTTTGTATTTACACCTTCCCTGCAGCATGAAAGGTTTGTGGTCAGCTACCCCATTTCCCCTTTCCCTGGCTATTTGGATATTCCTCTGTCCAATCCCACCAGCCTGTACACAAACTATCGGCTTTGCCTAGTGCAAAAAGTTGGGAGTAGAAGCCATCAATATGAACCAGACATTAGCGGTGTAGCAAACACAGCACTATTAAGCTTGTGCTGGTAGAAGTAGGCATCTCCTGAAATGTTTCAAGGAGTCATAACACACACACTGAAAAGCACATGGAGGCTGAGTCAGTCTTACACAGCTCGTGAGTTATTGGCAGCGTGATGTCTCTAGATTTGCAAAAGCCTCAGGAGGCTTCCTACTCATTACACATTTGTGTACCTTCCATGTCTGATCTGCCTGGAGACCTGCGCGTTAGAGTGCAGCGTCCAAGAGGGATGGCAAGCTGCATTGAGAGCGTTGTATATCTCTGCTGCTTCCTGATCCCAGCTGCAGGGGGAGGCTTTGGTAGCGTATGCTCTGCCATTTCAGCTGAAAGACCAGGATGGGTTTTAGGCACATAGATCCTTGATAATGCATTGTTCTCAAATTCTGTCTTGCACATAGAAAATCACTGAAGCAATAAAAACATTTAAGCCTACATGTTTAAAAAGAAAGGGGGGAAAAAGCCATAAACACAGAGTGGATTGCTGCTGTTCTGCAAATCAGCTGGTGCATTGTGCTCTGTGGCTGTGTGCTCTGTTATGACAGCGAAGGGGAAGAGATCATCCTGTCTCCAAAGGAACAAACCAGCTGCTTAGCGAGTGGGAACAGTTTGGAGGTGTTTTTCTACACCATCATGACTTATGCCTGCAGCATTTACAGGGCTGTTAAAGTTACTCTCTCCCAGACCTGGAAAACAAGTGTTTCTCCTCTGCAGTAGGAAGTATGATGTTCCCATTGCCTTCCGGTATTTGCAGTCAGTGCAAATGTACTGGGGCACGTTTGCAAATTAAATGCAGCAGTGGGCGTGTTTGAGTTTGACAGCAGCCAAGGAAGCTGTGATCTCTTTCTGCCTCTTCACTAGGCATTGTACAATGTGTTGGTCTGAAAGCAGCTTGGTACCAACACTCCATTAGACAAAGTTGGTGGGGTTCAGATGATGAGCTGTTTTCCTGCACTGTTGTACATACAGGCTGCTGAGGAATTCTGATCTCTGAATGCTCTGGATTTTTATGTGATTCAAACCTTGCAGTGTTTGCCTGTTCAAGCTGTAGCACTTGGGACAGCCACTTCTTTCCCTCTCCTCTCCCAGTCTCCTGAGTGGTGGCATCCCCCGATTCATCTGCTCGTGGTGACACTGGGGATATTCTATCACCAGAGACAATATGTTTTGGTGAAATGTGTGGTGAAAGTCCTGAATGTTTGTGATCACACCAAGTCTCACTTGGACCTTGAATTCCTTCAACTTTAAATCTAAAACCCCAGCACGAGCAAGACAGCGAATGTATGTATTCTTAGTATATGTTCCTGTTGCTTAGGAACAGCTGTCTGCAGTGACCCTGTGTTGCTAGTGAGAAGAGTAACAATGTGTGAAACTAATGTTAAACAAGCAAGATCAATCTTACCCCTAGGAACTGTTCTTCATGTTCTTTGATACTTGACATACTCTGTAAGCAGCGTATACTCTGGAGTTTCCTGGGTTGCATGAGGAAAAAATAAATGAGGTTGCTGGAGGCAAAGCTGTTTGTGACTATCATCAAACCTCTGGTTTCATGTACTTCTTCAGGGCGGTGTTCCCTGAGGAAGCATCTCTGTCTCTGTGATCCTTCACGATTAGGTACCAGTGATGATGGAGACCCTGCATACTTGTTTGTGATGTATGATTGTAGTGGAAGTGCTTGTTGATGACAGCCTACAGCCAGCAAGACATAGCCAAGCTTACCTCTTGGCAGAGAAAGGATCAATATTATAAAAGGTGAAAAATGGAAAGTTTCACAAAAACTGCTGGAGGACTTGATCCTGTGTGCTCTGACTTGATCTAGCAAAGCACTTGAAAAAAAGCGTGACGACTGTCCTGGACCCACTATATGTCTAACATCAACTGTATGTTTTGCTGGGGCTGGTACCAGAATGACATGTGCCCTAAAGGATTTGGAGAGCAAAGTGGGTTTTTAGTTCTGCCCCTTGGCTCTGAAACAGAGCAGATGCTTGTTTCCCTCTGCTGGCTTCCTGCCACTACTCTTACATGTTTACTTACCCTCACACTGAGAAATAATGGGAAGTGGGCCTTGAGCATCTTTCCTCACTGCAGGCAGCGGCCTTCATGGAAGGATGTTGCTTTGTAGCCTTGTTGTTTGCACTGGGGAGGAAAATGAAAGTGTTTAATGTGGTTCCTTCTTGGGTTTGAACTGCTGCCTCTTCCCTCAGCTACTCCCTCTTGGTTGCTGATAGAGGAGTTACTTTTGTGTGGTGTTGTTATCACTGGATTTATGTCTCTGGGTTGTTCTCTTCCCTGTCAGTAGGGAAGGCACAAACATTTTTCCTTCATGTGTCCTCTGACAATAGTATTTGGGTTTTGGAGAAATGTTTATTTTGCATTGATTTGTGCATTTAGGCAGCCCCTTTGGGGGAGACTGCTGTGAAGAGCATGGGAGATGGTACTGCTGCTGTCTTTGGTCACTGAGCTGTGCCTGGAGACCATGGCTGGAGGAATAACTTACTTCCAACCTAAATAAAGTGTCTGAAGAATCTTTATCGAGCTGCATGTTTGCTTTATCACACTTGGACTTGCCAGCCCTGGGAACTGTTTGGGGATGTCTTGTGCATATGTGTATGTGTGCAGGATTGCTCTTGTGCCTTCAACATGTTAAATATTCTGGTGTTGTTGGCTCTAGAGCTCTATGAACTAGAGTGTACATTGGCTTTTTCAGAGGATTCTCCAGTGTCGGGCATTCCCACCAGAAGTTTTTGCTGTTGCAATGCTTTTCAGTCAGTCTGTATCCCAGAAGTTGTAGTGTGCTGGCTTGCTTGGGTGCTCTTCACCTGATGGATGCCTCCTGCCTGCATTCATTGCCTTCTACAGCATTTGGAGAGGCCAAAGCCATGTCTTTTTATGAATGGGTATATGGCCGGTTTATCTACCTGTCAGGTGCAACAGGAAACAGCTTTTGTGGTGGACAGAGCAGCAGCATAGCTTCATAGTTATATGTAAGAGCTGAAGCTGGCTGGGGTATAAATGCTGCACAGCCCCCTTCAACAAGACAGGTGCACTGGGTGACTTCTCCCAGGGTGGTGATAGCCAAAATGTCTCCCAATGAACTGTCATATGGATCTGAAACAGCATCTTCCAGCCTTATTCCCTCTGTGGCCCATGAGCTGAGAGCTGCCATTGCTGCATTGATTTATGGGATCTTTTAGGGTTGGTACTGGTGGCCAAGAAGAGCTGGGGCAGAAAGTCATTTGCCAGCTGCTGATTTATGGCCCTAGTAAACAGTCCTGAAAAGCACAGTGAGAATTTTCTGGACCTCATGTGGTTCCAGCTGACTGGAAGCTCCAAGCTGTTATTTGACCATGTGGAGTAATAAAACTGTGAAAACTAATTAACTTTTGGGCCTACTACAAAACAAACTAGTTCATGCAAAAAATTACTCCATACTTGCAAGCAACAGTGACTTTATGGGCTTATAAGCCTGTATTTAATGACCAAGCATGTAGTACGATGCGTGAAGTATGTTCCTTTTGCTGACTTCTAAGACCAAACAGAATATAACAAGCTCTACTGATCGCTGAGGGTCTGAATACCAGCTTGGGATAATGTTCTCATTCATCCTTATTAATTATGTAGCTGATGTATGAGTGGAGGTTTGACACAAAGCTGCATTAGATGTTTTCTTGTAGTCTCTAACAGCCTGAATTACACATACCCAACCTGAGCCAAAACAGTTCATTCAAGGAAAGATGTTCTCTGCCGTGTGAGTGCTGTAGTCTTTCTGAGGTTGAGGTGTAGCTGAATGAACTCTTTCCCAGTGGGAACACCAAGGTATTTTTCTGATGTTAGGCAAACAGTCAGCCCTGCTCAGGACCTGCCTCCTGTGATGAGGATGCTCTATGTGTACCAGTTGTGACAGTGACATCAGATAAGGGATGCTTCTGAGTGCCCCAGTATTGTGTTCCTTGCCAGTGACAAGACACTTACCAACATCTTATAGATGATCCAGCCTCTGTCGTCCTACACCGATGTGGACGAAGGGAAGGACTGACTGTTCTTCCTGCTTAATCAGATTACTAAGATAACCCTACCTCTGTCCCATCACTCCTGCATTACTCAGTAGCCCTTAATACTGCATGTTTAACTGCCTGTATTGTTAGAGTCAATGCTGTGCCTGCTGATTCCTGTTCTCCTTTGCTAAGGTCTATCAATTTAGCTGGTGGCAAGAGCTTTATGTAGAGCCACATGATGCTGCTTTGCCGTTCTTTTGTGATCAGTAACTCACCACCCCAAAGAGCAGAGCTGGCCCTTTGGCAGAACATAGGGTGCTTTGGAGTAAGCTGTGCAGTTGTTTGCTATGTTTGAGCTGCACAGGCTTGAGCTATGGTTCCTCAGAAAGCTGCAGGCAGTGCATGGCCTCTTCTCTGCCCCTGTTGAGAAGGGAGGGGAGGAAGGTTGAATATTGTACTAGGTCCCTTTGCTGCCCCACTACACAGCTGTGGAATGAGGGAGCCTGATCTGGAGCTACGTGCTGTGGGGGGCAAGGTTGTGTGCTGGCCAGGTCTGCGTGACCTGGGTCCTGCAGACAGAGCGTCTCATACCTTGGCAAGATACTTGTTGTGATTGCTGATACAGGAGCAGTATTTGGAATTTGAAAGAGAGACCACCTTAAAGGCAGTAAAACTGTGATGTGATGAGATTTAAAAAATTTATTTATTTTAAAGTTTTCCCCTCTCTCTTTCTGATGGATGCGCTTGAATTGTCATGGTACTCAGCACCAGAGTACCAGCTAGTGTGGGTCTATCCCAAGCTTTGGTTTTCTCTGCTAAGCTAAGTATTATTGCAGAGCTATTATTTGACCTAAAATACATGTGTGTGCGTACTCACTGCTATAGAATTCTACTTTTTCACGCATCAAATCAAGTCCCTGTGGATTTTCACCTCCCTCCCAGATCTGGCAGACAGTGAAAAAGGGAGCTATTTTTAATCTGAAATGTTCTGTGTTTCAAGTCCAGACTATAAAATGTGGTTTTTCTCCTGGCAAGTTTCATGGCTGATTGCTATAAAACTCCTTGTCTTTAAAGGAAGGATAAAACTTCCTACAGGAAGGGCAAAAGTTCTGATTTTGGGGGCTATGGATCTTAGTTCCTTTGAGAAACTGAAAAACAGTGGCAACCACTGCCCTTGTATTAAAGCATTTACCGAGAAGGAGGAACAATTTAACAGAGGAGTCTAGGAAAGTCCAGTGTGGTAGAGTGGTATCAAGAGACCCAGTTCCCCTCCAGGAGGGGGGAACAATAGTCACTGGATTAGGAATTATTTCCCTGAAACAATATTTCTGGCAACCAAAGAGATCGGCATCACTGACAGAATGGTGCTTACACACCTTTCATCATCATCTTGCTGTCACAACAGTTCTATCATCCCACTGGAGTCACTGTTCCATCTGTCCTCTTGAAAGGCTGGCATGTCTTGTTCAGGAGAGAAGATTAATTTCTGGTCCAAGTGTTCTCCCTGCCCAGAAGAAATGGGTATAGAAAAAGTTTCCTCCTCTCCGCGCTGTACGTGCTGTTCTGTGCCTGAGCCCAGTCTGATGGGTCAAAGGGGAAGTCACCTTCCAGGGCAGGTAAACCCTTCTGTGCTATCTGTGCTGCACCCAGGGGTGTGATGATGGGGATATAGCAAGTTGTTACTACCGAAGTGCAGACACTTGTCTAAGCAATAAGGGCTGAGACCACCGGCTTCTTTTTGCCCTAAAGGGAGGAGGAGGGAGAGAGGCAGAACAGATCTGGCAGTACAGGAAGGCTTGAGTTTGGAAAAGTAGCATGCCCGGTTTTGCAAGGTAGCTTTAGGTCAGGACTTCAGGTTAGGCGGTAGCTGGATGACTTGGGTGTGACAGGAGCAATGCTCCCTAGTCAGTGCTGAGCCCTGTCCCTCTGGCACTGGTGGAGTTGCTTCAGTGCAAACCCCAGCGCAGCTTTCTTCTGGCTCCCAATGCTGAAGGGGCTGTTTGTGGCAGTCTGAGTGGTCTAAGTGCTGGTGGCCCCTTGAGCTGGGACAGCCCTCACCTACCCTGCTGCAGCCTTGGTAAGCACAGAATTGCAGCTAATGAAACAGAAGGTAAGAGAAGCTCCCTGCAATTGTATGGGCAGAATTTTTCCTTGCTGAGTAAATTTCCATCCTGGTTACCAACCTGGCAGCACCCTGCAGACATAGCCTTGGTCTTTGCCGTAAGGACCGTCCAACAGAGGCCATTGGTCGAAGCATCCTGGCACCTGATAAGGCTTAATGGGTCAGTCAAGCTCTGAGCCCAGCAGACCACCCACAGTACTGCCCTGCAGTGTGCTCCTCTCTTTCCTGCCTGATGCAGCGGGGGAGCAGCACTTGTCTCTGGGGACTAGCTAGATTGTTGGTGTTTCTGCCTGACCTTCGTCTCGCTGGTGTTGCTCACCTGATGTGTCATTAAGCAGCAGCAGAGAGAGACCTAATGGCTCAGATCTGATTAACCTCTACAACTTTATCCTGTGTCTTAATTGGATTAGCTGCAGGGGGGTGGTTTTGCTATGATTCCTGTTTTTTTCTTGAGCAGGTACTTGTCACTGTGACATCTGATGCAAGCAACAAGTTAGAGTAGCAAGACCTGTGAATAAACAAGTGGTGTTTCTTCTTCCCCACTGCTCAACTAACAGCTCCTGACATTCCTTTCTGAAAAACTGCTGTAGCTGATGCCTGTGAGATGGGTCTGAGTAAGCCCTGCAGTTGAACCTCTTGGGAGGTGTGGGTCTCACCTAACAGCCTGGATGCCAGACCAAGAGTCCCTGATTGCTAACTGCAGTTCTGTCACTTTTGATTTCTGCTCAGTAAATGTTCAAAGCAGTATTAACTTTCCATGTTCAGTTTCTTTTGTCTTTTCTCTGAGCTTTTTAGTTTCCTTCAGGGCCTGATTCTTTTGCACCTTAGGGTTTTTGTTTGCATCACTGCAGTGGCTGTGCACGGTAGGGAATTTGCCTTATTCAGCGCTGCAATATCCCTTTCTCTTCAAGGACTTCAAAGCTCATTCTCCAGTATCACTTCATTTAGTTTCGCAGGTAGGAACATGGAAGGTAGGAACATGGAATTAGGAGATCAGTGATCATATCCTGTAGCAGTGGGGGACAGGCTGCTGCAGACCTAAAAAAGGAACGGAATCCATTTGATCATGGGATTGCCCCTCATTCCTCAAGCTGCTGTCAGCCTGTGTGGTGCCCAGTTGAAAAAAAGAAGTACCAGTTTGCAGGAGACTACCTGATGTCCATCCTTCTGCCTGCAGCACCCAGTTACCTCTTCAACAAGCTTAAAATAGAAGCCTTTCTCTTTGCCATAGCTGTATTTGGTCCTGGGCTGGGC
This sequence comes from Pandion haliaetus, assembly GCA_013401275.1. NCBI lineage: Eukaryota > Metazoa > Chordata > Aves > Accipitriformes > Pandionidae > Pandion > Pandion haliaetus. The sequence goes on along the minus strand of VYZV01022064.1, from coordinate 79,731 downwards.
ACTGGGGAGGGTCGTTCACCTCCCTGGGATGATAGAAGGGGTACCTGCTGCTGAGCAGCTCTCTCTTACATCTGTTTCTAGATAGCTGTGCACAAAAAGCATGAATTGTAGGTGTGATATCAGCGCATGGCTCTGTTCCAGGAGGAATAATGGATGTACCAGTACCTCTCTAGCTGTTTCGAGATCAAAAGTGCTGTTACACTAAAGCTGGTAATGCTGCCTGGCTTGGCAAAAGGGCTGAGAAATTGTTCCAGGGTTTTAACATATGTTCAGATAAACTGTCTTCCATAGTGAGGATCAGGCCTTTGAATTTAGTCCATGTACAATGACGTGGGTTTTACTGACTTGGTGAAAATGTAATTCCAAGGAATTCCCTCTTTGCACAGGGCTTGAATGTGATTCACTTGTGAACACTGCGTGCATCACAGTTACAGTGTCTAACTAGAGGGTTCAGTACTTCATTGCATCTGGGGTGCCTTTACGGGGTGTGTTGTTGTCAGGCATGGACTGTGCTGCTGCTTGTAAAGAAAATGCAATCATTAGGTTGAATTACGATGGACGTTAGCTTCCTTTTTCAGATTTAATGTATTCATGTATTTTGCGTCCACTGGCTCCTCAGCAGCTTGCAGGCTGGATATGTAAATTGGTAGCTGCAGAGGATGACTGATCCATTAATAGGTGGAATTTGATGCTCATAAAAATGAATGCATTTAATGTTGCATGGCAATGGTTTGCTTGAATTTTTAAGTCGCCTGAGGATCTCTTGGAATTCTGTGGCTCAGGCTATATTTGTTACAAAAACAATACGAATGGAGAGGCCCTGTGGTTTCAGAGGGTTGGCTATTCTTTTGTCTGTGAGTATCACTTACACTTTTTCTGTATCAAATGTTATTCCAGGGAAGCTGTGAAAATGTGAAATGCAATGATATCTGAAAACAAAGCATTGCAGTCCAAAATCTGTGTCCACAGAAATATCTGTCTTTGGAGATCTGTTCAGATAGTATTTTTCAGAAAAAGCCAAGTTTTAGTAGATAATTTTTCATTATTAGGCTTTCATGGAGGGATGTAGAGGACTAAAAGGATTTGCTGGGTCATTAAAATAAGTACAGATCTGCCACTGTGGGGTTTTAAACACAAGATGAAATCCTGGCCCCTATGAAGAGGCCTCATTTGCTTCCTTTGGGCCCTATGCTAATTTCATTACTGATTTCAGAAGGGTAAGGACTTCCCCTGATTTTAATTTTACAGTGTTTCTTTAAGCATGCAGACATAGAAATATTCAGTTTCTTTTGCTGAGGGTTTTATTAAAGGAAGTTCACACAACGTGCACCCCTTCCATGGTAGAGCATTCATGTGATAAATTTCATTTTTCAAGCACATGAGGTTGTGATGATCCCTCAGATATTGAGAGGCTGCTTTCTGAAAACATTGGCACTTCTTGCTTTTTCCTTTAGCACTGCGAGACAAATACTTCAGCTCTTCATCACTTATGCAAGCCTGGGCTGAAGGGGCAGTAACAAATATGCAGGGAGAATATTGTGATACGCACCATAAAGTTGTGCCAAGGAGAAAGGAATATCCAGGCTCAAATGATCTTTTTCCCTGAGGCTTCTATGGTTTATTTTAATTTTTTCTAAGGTGAAGTGCTGGATCCGAGCCTTGCTAACAGCCAGCATCTTTCATGTCAGAGAAAAAATTCTTTGCTAGTGTGTTCCTTGGGCACAGCCTCTCTAAATGCTGGTGATTTCAACACAGCAGAGTTTGGCTGTGGAAAGTCTATCATTACTGTAATAATGTATAGCTCTGTGGGTACTGCATGCATCTCTGACTGATCTGTTCTCATAGGAACGTATACCAGGGTTACACCAAACAGTTTCTCCATTTTGCAGCCTGAGGAAATGACCATGGTTTGGTATGTTTCTGAGGTGGTGATGGAAAGAACCAGATTTGCTGGGTGGGCAGCAGGAATAGAACCAGGATTCTAGTACCAGTGTGAGGTAGCTGGGGGTGTGGGTCATGGCACTTCTTTGCCACAATATGGTGTTTGAAAATAAAATCTCCTAGAGGCAAGTAGGGGTGCTTGGTTATGATGTCATGCCTCTGAAGCTAGCTTGTTGTGATTGCAGGGATTTGCAGTCTGCTATGGGTTGGCATAAGCCTGTCTTTCAACTTGTAAAAAAGCTCCTGTGTTTGCTTGAAGGACATCAGGCAAGTATGCAGGCAAAACCCAGCTGCTTTTCTTCTGGAGGCTTGGTCTCTCAAATAGTCAGTGGCCAGGGTTCTTGGGAGTCTGATCACTCTTTGGGGCTGCAGAAGGCAGCACTGCATTGTGGACGCTTCTGCCAGGCCACTCTAACCACCAGCTCCTTGTCAGGGAGCTCTGGCCTGCTTTGCTCGGGCTTGGCTGCAGCACACAGCTCTGTACACAGCAGCCAGCTCATGTGGCTCAAGGGTGAAGGAATGGGAAGATGTGTAGGTCTGAAAGAGACCTCAAGAAATTTCCCCCCTTCCCCATAAGCCCACTACTACAGATCAAAGTTATCTGGACTGTCCCATTTCCTTGCTGTAGGAGGGATTCTCACTTCAGCTTGTCTGAGACCAGGTCCACAAGGCCGGGGAAGAGAAGAGTGAATGGAGAAGCTGTTCACCAGGACCGGCTTCTTCTGGTGGCACCAGCTGGCAATTTCTCAAATAATTTTTACATTAGCTGCCTCCAAACTCTGTAGAGGTGAGAACTGGAGCAAGCAACACTGGCCAATTAAAATGGCCATATAATTGTCATTGCCATAATAAAGACTAATGTAAAGTAAAATTAATTATTTTATGCAATAGGACAGGAATTAATCTCAGCTAAGCAACCCAGTCTGTTTGTACTTCCCTACTTGCTACAACAAACATTCATCTATGCAGTGAGGTGTTCTAGCATAGAAATGCTAAGAGAAGAGTGTGACGGCCATGGGAGTTGGACTGGCTTACTTTCTAGCCATGTTCCCTCCCTTGGTAGGTGAAGAGGCTGATGGCCAGCTTCCAATTAACACAGTTCTTTTGCTAGCTTACATGGTAACTGTGCTGAAGATACTGCTATTGCCTGGGTAATCTCACTTCTGAAGAGGGATTCTGCTGAAATCTTTGTCTGGGGAATGAGCTGAGTCAAAACTCTAGCTTCCCCTCCATGCTGGGGAAATATCCAGACTCAGAGTGCAAATCCTCAAACCAGCAGCAGGTTTGTGCCTGTCCTACGTGGGACAGAAATACTGCAGAGCCCAAAGCAGCTTCACAGCTGGGTCACAGCTACTTCCTTCCTCGTGAGAGCAAGCAGCAAGACTGACTCTGTGACTGGCTTACATCTGTCTCTGGGAGTGCAATAGATTTGCTGTCCCTTGCATGCTTTTGTGTAGTGCTTTACTGCAAGGCTGAAAATCTTGCCTGTGTATCTCCTGTCCAGTTCCTCCAAGTCACTCAGTATGATGAGCAGAGCCTGGTTATATCTGTTCTCCATCTGTCCCTTCCTCCTCATCTTCACTATCATTAATTGTTAGCATCTGGCATGAAAGATTGCCTCCTAGCATGGTGCTGATGGGATCTTTCCACAGAGGATTAAGGCTGGAGTATTGACAGGAGACAGTATCCTTGCTGTGGGAAGTTTGCCAATTGTGTGGGGGCTCAGTGCTGCTGCTCTTCCAGTTTCTCCAGTTCATGTCAGGACATAGGCAAGAGTCAGTTGCAGCTCCATGCCCCCTCACTGCGGCCAGCTGGCCAGATGTGACCCCGTGCACTGCATGCTGGGTTCGGGAGAGGCCTCCTGCACCCAGCTGCTGCATGCAGCCTTTGTCAAGACTTTCCGTCTCTTTATATCGGCTACGCCATCCTATGGAGGTGATTTTCATTTGGGCCCCTCACTACAGGAAAGACATGGAGGCGCTGGAGCGTGTCCAGAGAAGGGCAGCGAAGCTGGTGAGGGGCCTGGAGCACAAGTCTTCTGAGGAACGGCTGAGGGAACTGGGGTTGTTTAGCCTGGAGAAAAGGAGGCTGAGGGGAGACCTTATCGCTCTCTACAGCTACCTGAAAGGAGGTTGTAGTGAGGTGGGTGCTGGTCTCTTCTGTCAGGTGGCTGGTGATAGGACAAGAGGAAATGGCCTCAAGTTGCGGCAGGGGAGGTTTAGATTGGATATTAGGAAAAATTTCTTTACTGAAAGGGTTGTAAGGCATTGGAACAGGCTGCCCAGGGAAGTGGTGGAGTCACCATCCCTGGAGATATTCAAAAAGCGTGTAGACAAGGCACTTCGGGACATGGTTTAGTGGGCATGGTTGATGGTTGGACTTGATGATCTTAAAGGTCTTTTCCAACCTAAATGATTCTATAATTCATACCTGGCTCATCAGGTGGTTTCCACTGTGCAATCGCAGTGCTTTAATCAAGGATGTGGACAATGATAACAGCGTTGGTGGGGGTGCTGGCTGTAGGAGTTGAGATGTCATTTCATACTGTATCATGCTCCCTAGGTGGCTAATGTGTCTGTAAATCACACAAGTGCTTTCCCATAGCTTTGCTTTCTGTTACTGCCTCAGCTGCCAGGATTTCATGGGACACAGATCTTAGCTTTTGGTGAAAGCACGGCCTCCTTCCCTTGTAAAGGTACTTAGGATGTATTTCCAGTGCCCTGAAGTGTAGCTGAGGGCCCTGCTAAGCTCACTGAATCCAGGCCTTGAGAGATGATATTTCTTTTTGCTTTATTTGGTTTGTTTTCCTATGGAGTCTGTACTTTTTCCTGTACGTGCACGGGGAGCAGGGGAGAATCCCTTGGCATTTCAGAAGGTAGGAGTTTTCCCCTTATCTTACTGGTCTGCTGATCTGCTCCTAACAAGTCCTTGGGGACCCTCGGTGCTCTTCCCCAAATATGTGTCCTGCAGTAGCCAAAGGGTATCTGTTACCTTGCAAGGAGAATCTGGGGCCTGGAGGCACATCTACTCCTTGCTGTCAGTAGCACAGGTGATGACTCTCTTTTTCCATAGTTTGGACAGACTGGCAGAAACTTTCTGTGCTTTGAAGCTGTCATACTGGGGAGGGTTTCCATGTGTGTTGATGCTATCTACAGCTACAGCTGTTGCAAAAAAGTCTTCTCCCAGTCTGAAGGAAAACCTTTATATCTAATCCATCTCAGACTTTAAATCTTAAAGATAGCCAAGTAAAACCAGCAGAGTTTGCACCAAAGGGCTCAATTTTGTGGGCTTCTTGGAGGGAATGTTAAAAGATGTTCACAGGGTTTAGAAGCATTGTTTTTTGTTTGTTTGTTTATGGTTTTTTTGTATGCAAATCCCACTGGCTGGTATTCCCGTGTCCCTTTAAGCCACTTGAGATAAAATTTCTTTTGTTTCTTTAAAACACTTTTTATCCTGGCTCATGGGGCTGTACAAGTAGAAATTAAAACACTGCTTGGTATTTCCTTGCCCATCTTATCTGTTCTTCATCCCCAGATCCTTTCGGCTCTCCCCAGCTCCCCCCGCTTCCCTCCCCGGCTTGTCTTGAAGGGCTGGGAAAGCCGGTGCTGGCGCATTATGTTGCCTGCCTGATTGTTGTGGGGTTGTGTTTGTGTGGGGAAGGTCACGAGACAAAAAGACCACCAGGCAGGGGTGGGCGGGGGGTGTTCAGTCCCTCTCCATTCAGTCCTTGTGGCGATGGGTGGGAAGAGTCTTGTTTGCGTGACAGGATTTCAGGGGGCGATTGCTTTTTGTTTAGGTTTCTTCTATGGCTGCTGCATGGGCCCTGGAGGGCTACAACAAAAGTAGAGCATATATATGAGATTCATGGGGCTGAAGCATGCTGAGGTAACCAAGAGGCAAAGCCGTCAGTGCAGGAGTGACTGAGCCAGAGCCAGTCACTGTGCGCTTGCAGCCTGGAGACTGTCAGTAATTGCTCTGGGTAGAGTGTTTGTGCTATGTCCAGTCTTGGCTCTGGTGGGAGCTCTTCTTGGGTGTCTGAATCCTGTGTGTGGGCTGAGATCCTTAGCTGGATGAATACCGTGGAAGTTTTCTGTCTGTGGAATGAAGATTGTAATGTGGGGGGACAGTCCCATGGACCTGCCACAGTGGCTATGCTTCCCTGAATATTTTTGAGACTTCCAGCCAGTGACTTATTTGCAGCATCTGCCTCCTTCCTTGCCCATCAGCTCCACACTTCTGGGAGCATTGTTGCATTTAAACAGTGCTTACTTCCTTATCATCCCTCTGAGAAGCTGAGATGCTGTCCCTCAGTGCAGCTCTCCCCTCACCCCCCCATCCCTAGAAAGCAGCTCAGCCTATATTTACCACTGGTGTGCACAAAGGCAAACATTGTTGGGGACTCATTGTAACTGTCCCAATTACCCTGAGTTCATTTGCATAAGAAGATTGACCAGCCTGTGCTAGTGGCTTTGCCTTGGCTGTCTGATATGGGACACTTAGATTTGGGGAGCAGAAAAGAACTAGAGTTCCCAGGCTGGGTGTGGGATGGGGTGACAGTTTTGGTCCCTAACAGCGTGGGTGCTACAGCAGCCCTTCCTGGAAGGAGGATGACTTGTCAGCTCCCAGCCACTGGCAGCACAAATCTGCCTGATTCAGTTGTCATAGCTGCCAGTTTCCAAGAGATGCAGATTCAAGGAACCCCAAGCACACCTGAGCTCCTGGCCATCCCATCTGAGTAAATTCTTCTCCTGTATAGTGTGTATGTGTATATTTATGTATTTATCTTTAGTAGGTGTTGACCCTGCTTGAATGCTTTTAGGCTAAGCAGTGACCTGCCGTGTGTTGTCACTTCCCTCAGGCACATGTAACCTCTCCTCCTTGTGTTTGGATTTCTTCCAGAGATCTAGCTGTTCCTGCAGGCAGGCACTAAAGGGACAGGAAAGCAGCTGGGATGAAGCCCAAGTGAGGAAGCAAGCTGAAATGGTATGATCCCTTGACCCAAAGCAACAGCTAGTGCTGTTAGGGCTTGCTCACGCTGCAGCAGCTGCACAGCTTACACTCCTTTCACTGAATTAAGAATTATTTGTGTTCTCTTTCCCTTCCCCCAGTGCCATATGTAACATGATCTGCCCGTGCCCAGGCTGGCAGATGGAAAAGCAAGACACTCGTCTATTTGCAGTAATGGTTCTTCTTAGGCTCAACTGGCCTGTCAAGTTACAACGTTCAAGCTTGTCAGCTTTGGCAGAGCAGCCTTTCTGGAGACCCTTACAGTCCCTCTGCCACTGCTGTGTGTGCACGTATGCCTGTGCAAACGCACATCTACCTCTTCATCTCCATGCTGCCTCCAGGAGACACTCTCACGCTTTGACATCTTTCCTTGTTGCTTGTGGATATCACCAAGCTTAGTGTACTTCCTGGGAGTGCTTTGACCTTTACTCTTAACCCCTCCTTAAAAATCCCCCCTCTAGTATTTGGCAATTTCCAATTTTTACTAGTCAGTTATTAGGTGGCAGTGTAGGAGTGCTTCATGGAGGTGGCTGGAGCACAGGCAGCTTATCTCAACCATAGTAGTTGTATTGGGTCTGGCTGAGATGGAGTTAATTTTAAAGCCTCTTGCATTCTTGGGTGAATTACTTTGCCTTTCTACCCTGAGTTCCCAGTTCGTAAAGTGGAACTCTGTCTACTGAGCCAACGGCAGTGGTACTACTGTAAATCATAAAGAGCACAAATTATAATTTCAAAATGCACTCTGTGATAGAGACCTGATTGCTAACGACCAGATCCCAAGTTTCTGTCCTATATTTTTGGACCTCTCTGAGAGGGATTGATGATCCAGCATCATTTTTCTCAGGAATTCCTTTGCTATTTCTTTAGCGGGGGGGAGGAGAAATCCTCATGCCTTTTCTCAGATGAGTTGCTGCTTGTGCTCTGACTCCAGGACACTCACTTTTTTTGCCTGAAGTTAACTGCATTGATACTGTTATATTTTCTTGGTGCAAGAAACATCAAAAAAGAAGGGGGCAGAACCAGAGTCTCAAGTTGAGGCACAGATGGGCCCCTCATGGTTCCTCTAGCAACACTTTAAAAGCCAGTTTGTATGTTTGAGTTCCCTGATGTGTTGAAAAGGCAAAGTAGGGTCAAGTCTTAGATTTAAATTTGTTTTCCTTTCCATTGTGTTTGTTTTTGAGGGCTGTGTCCTACCTTCTACTGGGTTTCTATGACCTCTCATTTCAGCTTGTGTGACAGTGAACTCTATTTATGAACAAGCAAAACATGAGCTTCAGACACTGAATTAGCTTTTAAATGGTTGTTCCTGATAAATATGAAAGATTTTCTGAGCATGAAGTAAAGGGCTATGATTTAAGGCCTTATGCTATCCCTTTTAGCATGAGTCTCTATCTTTTGTGTTGCAGTTGGGAAAATTAGATTCGGCACAGGATCATGTAGGGGGTGACTGATAGACCTAGAAGGATAACAGATACCTTGGCCTATCTAAATCTGCATGACCAAAAGGGGAGGGAGTGTATCTAGTTTTCAGCTCTGCCAGTGAGGTTCAAGCAGTAAGATGTGTCCTTTCTAAATGCTTTATTTTCCCGAGCTCTGAAAAGGGCGGAGGTGAGTGAATAATAATATGTAGAGTTTTGTTTGCAATTCCCCAAAAGATTGGGGAAAAATGCTTTTTGTTTCTCTTCGAGCAATATATTTAGTTTGACTTGAGCCAAACCATCTGGGCACTCTGAACATAAACATAAATGGCAATTTTCTAATGAAACATTTTGAAAATGGTAAAATTCAGTGTTTTGGCCTTGTAGAATCTGAGGGAACTTCTTCTGAACAATCGATGTCAAAGTTAAGGCGAATTCACGGGCAAGTCTTGGCATGACTGAAATCTCCAAGTTTTTGCTTGGAAAAGTTTTGTTTTGAAAAAATTTATCCTGACTTTAGAAGTGGGAGAAAAGCCCTGCAAATAACACTGATGATAAACAATGTTTCTATGTCGTACATATAAACTGCATCGTCCCACCTTTAGGGTAGTGTTACACTTGCGTCTCTTGGGCTGCTGCTTCTAATTATCTTGGTGCTTTGTCCCATCAGCTGTTTCCATGTCACTGGCTCAGTTTTGCTACAATTCCCTTTGGTGGGGGCCGTCTGCCTTTGGTGGCTGCCGTTCGAGTTGCTCTGGGTTCATGAGAATTTGTTGACTGGGAGCATAGAAGGTGCCTGATGGTGGAGGGATTATACAGGGACAGATGACGGTAACACTGTCTGCTCCAGGCAGTTTTTCTGCTCCTGGATTAAAGTTCATGCTGTGTTACTTGTGTCTGTCTCTAAGGGCTTGTCAAGTCCATGTGGGAAGCTCTTCTGCCTGCACTATTTCACTTTGTGCTGCTCTGCTCGCTCTCTGCCTCATTTTTACTCCCCTCTTTCCCCTTCCATTCAAGCGGCACCTTTCAGTCTTCCCCATTCAGGTCTGTCTTTGCTCTCTGCCCTGTGTAAAACTTCCATGCCCTCCCTACCATTCATCATCTCTTGCTCATTCACCTCCCTACTTGCCTTTCTCCATTCATCTGGGCTTCCTTTCGGCTAGTCTTGGCTGCCCTCTCCTCCTGCCACTTCTGCAGTCCTTCTTTTGTGTCTTTGCATTCCCTTCTCCGTGACCATCCGAAGCACAGCAGTCTGCAGCGTGCTCCGTGAGGATGCTCTGCTAGAAGTTGGCCCCACTTGATGGGCTAATTAATCCCCAGTAGAAACCTGGTGGGATTGTTTTGGGTGGATTTGTCTCTCTAGTTACCCTGCAGGTGAGAAGATTCTTCGCCCCCCCACCCCCCCTTTGCTGCTTCCCAGAGATGCAGCATGATGCATGAATAGGAAGAGTATTGCCATTTCATAACCTTTCTTTTCAGTCTGGTCTTTCTGTCTCTCCCTCCCGGCTTGTTTCCCCTTTGTTTGCAGTGGTTGCAGCTCTCAGGTGACTCCTTGGGAGGTTGTTTTGATTTCCTCATTCCTGAGGAGCATAACATGCATTCTCTTAATTATGCTGGCGCTCTAATTATGGTTGTTGCCTGTGCCTTCTCAGCTTCCTTCTTCTAATCATCTGCATTGGGATTGTATCAGTTTTGGAAAGCCATCTCTGCACTTGAATGTGTGTTTTAAGTGTTACCCAGGAAATAGCTTGTGAATTGCAGTAGCCAGGGCTTGTTGTTTCTAAGTCTCAGTGCAGCCACAAACCTGTGCTTGTGATGGAGACACAGCAAATATGGACCACAGGCCTCTGCCAAAGATCCCCCAGCCTGCTGCGCACATGGTCCCCTACAGCTCACACCCATGCTGGCAGTGTGCAGACATCACCCCATCCCACTGAAGGAGCAGGTCTCTTTGCTACAGTGTAGCAGGAGAACTAAGTGGGAGGTCTGCTTGCCTGTGGGTGCCCATGGGGGTCTTCAGCTTTGAATGGCTAAACTGCATTCAAGCCAGTCTGTTCAAGTAAAAGGGGAATATTAGAGCTTGGGAAGAGTGCACAGGCTTGTTAGAGGAAGCAGGTGCTCTTTAAAGCATGTGTGAGCCCTGGACACATGAGAAATCTGAGTAGTTCAGTAAAGGAGGCAGAAAAGAGGTGGAGGCAGGCAAGGAGAGGGGCTCTGTGAGTGAGTGCAGGTTTGACTGACAGGACGAGCGCTCTGTTGTGTGGGAGGCTGTGAAGGGAGTATCCGCTGCTGTCTCCTGAGGCAGTAAGGAGCCCCTGATATGGCTCAAGCAGGGCCAGGCTCTGTGAGGACTTGTCAATGCTGTGAGAAAGAGCCTTTCCCGATAACTGTCTAAAAGAGGGATTTCAAACCATGCCGCGGTGTAGTTTGTTGTCAGGCTGGTGAGTGTGTAAAAGGGGATCTCTATTCACCATGTTTGGGCCCCACAGAGACGTTGCACCTTGCAGGGCACAGCTAGCCCGAGGCCAGCCCTGCCTTTTGTCACCTGCAGGGACAACTGCTCTGCTCCAGCTGCAAGGCTGGGGCTGGGAACCTGCATGGACAGCACTTCTTCCTGTTAAGTTAGTTGCATTCCTGTTGTAGAGTCTTTATTAAGTCATGATTTGCTTTAAAACTTCAGACACGTTTTATGTCTGAAAACTGTGGCAAAGAGAAATCTAGAAACACTGTGCCTTGCCTTGCATTTGTCCCTTGTATCCAGTAAGGGTGTATAAGAAGCCAAAAATGCAGCTTGATTCTTCTGACTTGCGGTTGTGCAAGCTTTGGCACTTGGACAAATCTGTTCTACGCTTTAACCAAAGTATATTTGACATAGCAGACACTGGGAAAGTGCAAACACTGCAGACCTTACCGTTGCAGTCCTTCATGCCGGGAACCTGCAGTCTGGGTGCCATCCAGGACTGATTGGGATATATCGCCTAAGAAACAATGTGAACCACCACAGCTTCCAGCAGTCTGGCTCCTTACTGCAGTTGTAACCCCTGTGATCGCCCTGGAAAGATGCATGCCAGGATTGCTTGCTCTCAAGTGTTTAAATGATAGAGGTTAGAGTAATAATTAATACTTCCAGCTCTGGGCTCCATTTGGAACCAGCCTGCCTGGGGTACTTTTGAGATGGTTATGTCATTGCAGTGTAACGCTGGGTGCCTACAAGGCATTGCAGGGAATCACGCGATACCTCTACCTTTTCACAAGGCTGACATTATCTTCTGCTCCAGTTTAGCTTGGAAAGCAGAGGAGTTTCTTCGATAGCTTCTAGTCCCCATGACTGAGCAAAGCCAGATGTAAAATCAGTATGAGTTAAATATGTTTCCCAGTCTGTTTAGTAGGAGTTTTGCTCTGTGGTTGTTGTTCTAACCAGAATTGTGGCTTGAATTCCAGTATAGGTGGGTCATTCTGGTTATATGTGTGTTACGGCAGTTTTTAGTTGGGGCTTTAAATGCATCTGTTTGGCTTAAGTTTTTCTGAGCCCTAATAACTTGCGGTCAGGTCAGAAGGGAACTGGTGGGATCATCTAGTCTCTCATAATGAAGGCCAGAAGATTTTCTGAGTGGTCTTCTGCTTGACCTCGGCCATACCTCATCTCCTAGGAAAACTTGCAATTCAATTGGAAAACTTCTGGTGAAGTTAGTGAGACATTTCACTTGTTAATAGTAAAAATAATCCACTTATTCTAATCTAAAGCTGCCCAGCTTTGACCTCTAGGCCCTAGATGTGATTATACCTTTGTCACAGTGGAGAATCCTCTACTGCGAAATTTCTGTTCCCCTTGTTCTTCTGGACAGCGATCAAGTCATTGCTTAACCTTCCCTTTCATAAGCTAATGAATTGAGCCTGTCAGTGGAGCCAGTCAGACTATACCAGTAACAAAGTGCCAAATGCTGAGATAATGTCACCTCATTTACAAACCTGCAGGTCGTATTTCGTTTTTTGAAGGCAGTGTTACCTTGAGAGCCCTCAGTGTAACAAACAAGGCTTTTTTTGTTGTTTGTTTTTTTTTTTTCCCCAGAGTAGCTGCTTCTGAAGATGGCATTCCCCATCCTGTAAGCTGGCTGACGTTCTTGGCTCCTGGCCATATGGCTTTCCATTTGTTTTTACTGTAATATGTATTGTTTGCAAGCACCCAGCTTTACCAAAAGACCCAGCTCATGCTTAGTAACTTGCTGCTTTAGCTCATCTGTGAGCATGATGCAGACTTATCTTACGCTTTCTTCAAAGTCACTAACGGTAATTCTGTAGGGGCAAGAACAAATTCTCATGGGACCCCATTAGTGGCATCTCCATGTGATGGTAGCTCTCTAGCTTAGTTTTATTTTTGAGACCTGTCAAATAGCCAGACTTTAGCATGTTGAATGTATGACAGCCTGAGTTCCTGTCACAGTAAGACCTCAAACACAGGGTTGTCTGGTGATGTCAGATGCCCTGCAGAAATCAGTTATACCAGTGATCTTGTCTTATGATCTGTACCAAGTTTGTATTCTCATCCAGATACCAGCTGAACATAATCTGTTTTCTGTAGCCTATTCTGACTGATATTAGACCAGTCCTCCTTCCATTATGCATTATTCAATATCAGTCATCTGCCCATTTGCTGTGGGTTGCTGTTAGGCCAACAGACCTGCTTTGTCCTGTTAAATTCATCACAGCCCTGCAGTTTTGGGAGTGGTGTGGGTGCTTGTAGCAATGTTTGGACAGGAGTTTGGGAGCTGTGGTTGGAAGGGCTGCATTGCTGATTCAAAGCTGGAAGAAAGGTGAGAAGCAGATCTTGATGTTCCTCTACTGTTCCCAGACTTGCAGAAAATCAGTATTAGTACTGGCTTTTAAAAATCTTTTGGATGAAAGTTACCTTGACCTCCTGATTCAAAACTATCTAACTTTGGCAGCTGCTGTGTAACGTTCTCCAGAGTTACTGCTGGGACAGAAAGTGTGTCATCATCATATGATAGAAATAATTCATTGGGCTTTTGTCCATATACAGAACATAAACTTCTCAACTGCTGTGGATTCTTTTGTGCTGGTACCACCTATGCTACTTTTTCCAGATAATATCAGACCAAAACCCTGTTTTGAATGAGAAGACTCGTCTGTCTCATTTGTACCAGCAGAGACACTGCTGTGACAGGTGACATTGTCAATAACAGTGAATTTTACAGAAATGCTTGTGTATGTTTACTTAACCTGGTGGTATGCAGGGATCTGACTGCAGGAACTTGGCCTGAAATACAGCCCCAGCTGAACAGCTATTATGACTGTTGCGTTTTGGTTTTTGGGTTTTGTTGATTTTTTTTTTTTTTTTTTTTTCCTTGTAGCAATAGTGATTAGAGCCTGTCTGTCTCCCAGCTGTGAGGTTCACTGTGCATGCTATGCCTTCTCTTGAGTTATGTAGTCCAAATAAATGCAGCATCCCACCCAGAGCATATTGCATTTCAGCTCTGAATGAATGGCTTATGCATTATGTCCCCTCATGATGTAGAAGCCCTGAGAGATGTGATTAATAGTGATACAGGATTTTGAGTTCCTCCAATAAGACATGACTAAAAAGAGATAAACAATAATTATGTGGTGATAAATGAGAATATCATGTGTATTTGTAGTATGGATATTGCTCTTTTCAGCTTTTGATATTTAATGCCTTATACCATCCAGATTAAAAGTAGGTTTAATTTTAATTAGACAGCGGAACTCATTGCCTCAGGAGATTGTGGAGCCCTGAAAACTAGAGGAATTCAAAAGGGAGAGCAAGAGATTGGGCATTTGTACATATAATAATGTCTGGGCCAGTGCTGACAAGCAGATCTAGAAAGAGTGTTAAACCTCTTGCCTAAGGATTTAAGAAAAGGTTTTAACTGTTAGGGTGGGTTTGGTCATGGTAGTCACTAGGTGATCTCTTGTAGGCTTCATCTTGTCCACAATCTCAGAAATGTGCAGATAGTCAGCACCAGAACTGGGCTGGTGATGTAAGACACATGACTCGCCAGTCTGGGCTGTAACCTGCCCAGCCTGTTGCTGCAGTTGAGGACATCTGTCCAGCGAAATAGGCAAGGTGCCCAGTGCTGGATCAAGATTAAAAATTTTATTTCTACCTAAAAAAAACCCCACCACTTTTTAGAGTGCCTCAGCTTCTTTCCATTAGTCTTAATGCACTTACATAAATAATAAAACAGGAAGAAGCAGAGCTGGAGAAGGCTCAGTCTATAAACATGTCTCTTTGCATTAAGCCTTGTGGCATAATGGAGGGCATCTCCTGCCATCCATGCTGTCTCATTAATCATGTAATTATCTCCCTCACTTTCAGTGCTTCATCTCCTTCCTTGTCAGTGCTGCTGATAATAGAGCTTCTATTTACCCTGGCTTCTTTCTGGGGAGCGGCTTTGGTTTCAAAGCCAGCACAGTGGCATATTTTGAATAATTTAGTTCTGCGTGGCTTGAACACTGTGTGTAATTTCCTAGCTGAGACTGGAGGCTGATTCCTGTGAGTGTTCAGCCAGGAGGCTGATCTGGAGAGAGGCAGTGGGATGGCTCCGAGTGGTGGGTTGTCGAGACAGTGGAGGACTGAAAGCTAGCTCAACAGGTCCTGTGAGCATTTCTCAGTTCTGTCCTCTCTTAGTGTCTTAGCAAAGATTTGCAGCAAGAAACCCACAGGCAGAGGAGGGATAGGGGAGAGAGTTGCATTAAAAATGTGTATGGAAACAGAAACATGGATTTGGGTACCTGGCTAAGCATCATAGGCTTCCCCAGCAAGCTGTGGATCAGAAATTCCAGGGGTCTCTGAATGCAGGATTTGCTTGGACCAGGGGTCTGAACCCCTGTGGAGTCAAGGAGTTCAATGTGGTGTCCAGCTGTCATTGGCTTTGGAAAGTTTGATATGTTTCTATACCTGAAACTTTGGCAGAAGGCCAGCTCTTCATATTCTCCCTGTGCTGCTTGGCCTTGTGGCTTGCTAATTGCTCTTTGCCATTGCAGCCATCATCCAGTCATGCTCTGTAAGTGCTCCACATCCCTCACTGCGCTAGATCATGCTGGCACAGGTGTGTTGCTTGTGCCTTGTGGACGGGGAAGTCAAGGCACTACAAGAGGCACCTGGGCTCACTCCAGAAATCTTGGCAATACCAAGAATCAAACCTGGTCCCAAAGCCCTCTTTCCCATCTGCCTAACTGAGCAGTAGTACACTCCTGAATTCTTTTATTCTCCTGTTCGTGTTGAATCAATGCTTCCAGTATCCGTTTAGATGAAGTGCTTTTGCAGAAGGTAACAACAGATGGTAGTAATGTAGGTCCTTTTCTCGTCTTTGTGCCTAAAATAGTAGGAGAAATAAATTAGAGCAGAAATGCCTCTACAGATTGGCCAGCTAGCTAATGAACCTGGTCCTTCAGGCTACTCTGCTCTTCAAGGAAGAGGGACTCTTACACCAGCTCCCTCCACCTCCAGTTTGCCATGTGCTGCGTGCAGAGAGACACTTACCCAAATCCAGGTGATGGACCATCTGCTCTGCGAATGCCCCCCTGCCTAGGTGAATGCTGAGCTGGGTAGCTCTGTGCTCTCTCACTGCAGCTTTCCAGAGAGCGGGTCTGTCTGGGGACCCTGCTTGGTGAGTTAGTGAGGGTATATCCTCTGTGCTTAAATACAATCTGGCTTTTGAGAGCTGGGTGATGTTTCCAGCCCTCGGGTTCACCTCGGGTCAAAGCAATCAAACATGCACTAAAAGTACTCCTGTACAGCCCTTAATCACTTTATATTGTCTGGGCAGTGATGGGTAAATTCATTATTTGCAGGGGAAGAGAGTGTGCGTCACAGGAGCCAGCACTAATGTTTTACCACACATGTTCAGGCAACTGAGATTATGTGAGTTTTAATGGTGAGAGGCTGGATTTCAAGGTGGAGGGATATACACTTACCTTTGACTGGCCTTCCTCTCTTCTGGATCAGGGTTTCTCCTCTCATGTGCACCTTCCACTATTGGAAGAGAGAGCAGGATCATTAAGCTGCTGGGAACATCATCACCACCAGGCAGCGATGAAACTCCTGTTAAAACAGCCCCTGCTTTTTGCCCTCTCATTTGGATTATAAGGCAGACTTTCATCTTCTGCCTTGTTATTCCTTTAATCTTCATCAAAGGAGCAAATCCTACATATACTGTTGCCATATTGTTGGGGTTTTTTATGTTTTGTTTTTTTTTAAACAAACAAATAAATCCCTCTCACCAACTCACGGCATGACCCTAAAGATTATGCAAAGGTAGAGAGTGGGCTCTGGTAAAATGTGTGACTATCTTGAGGGGAGTTTCAATGCCTGTCTTAAATGCCTTTTCACAGCTTCAACCTGGAGTCTGTGAATTCCATGTATTGACTTGAAGATGCTTGATTTAACTGCAGCATGGCCCTTGAGGCTGGAGATGGTCTGGTTGTTTCCAGAGCTTGTTAGCATCCCTAGATTGCAGACACTATGCCATCTAATGGTCTGAGTTCAAATCCAGCAAACTTCGAGTGGTTTCTGAAACCCTTGGAGATGAACAGATTTTGCATGTGATTGACTCCCTCTTTCCAAGTGGGAAAGGGCCTAATGTGCACAAGAAGCAGGCCTACTATTGGTAGCTCCTTTCTGGTAGGAAATAAGACAGGAGTTGTCATTTCCATATAGTAGGAGGGGAAGCTAAAGCTGAGGGCAATTTATTTCCAGAATCTGCCTCCTAGTCTGGAGAAGAACTGGGGTCAGTGCCAGGAGGCCTGACTGCCAGGCCAGTCCCTCCCAGAAAGTAAGATATCACTGGACCATAGAATGATTCAGATTTGAAGGGACTGATCCAACTCAAAGCCAACTTCCTAATTAGATGAAGTTGCTTGGAGCCTTGCCCATTGCAAAAACAGCTTATGGCTTGTGTGATGCCAAGACAAAGCCCCTTGATGAGGAAACCACGGGTCGTAGCAAATTCTCTGTTCCTGCAACAGATCTGCAATCCTAAAGCCAGCCAAGGATCCTCATGTTGTGCCCAGTTCAGCTGTTGACTCTCCAGCTGCTCTGATGCCCCAGAGGGCTGTTTGCCATGAGGGAGAGGAGCAGCTGGCTGCGCTATGTGAAATATCTGCGTTTTCCCAAGATGCCCATTGTCTGTCTGCAGCACCAGCCTCCACCCTACTTGCTCACTGAGCCGTGGCTGATGTGTCTTTAATTAAAGAGGAGGAACAATTTGAGATTTTGTTTTCTTTTCTCAACCGTATTTCCTATTTCCATCAGAGTTTGCAGGGCCCCCTCCCCTTATATTTGTCTTGTAATTTTGCTGTGGGGCCTTCAGTTTATGGCGTGTCTGCTCTAACATAAGGAAGAAATAGCAAAAAATAGCTTGTTTTGGGCTAGGGAATTAAGATCCTGAGTCAGATGGCTGCTACGGTCATTAACATATTTACATTTTTGCTTAAGAGCCTGGTTGAGGATCAAGGGAGTTAAGGATGATTGTCATTGAAATGCGGAGGAAACCTTGCATGAAATTGCCGTTAGTGTCCTATTGTTTGGGGGGGATGAGGGGCGGCAAATGGCCTTCCTCATCCCTGCACCCGTTGTGTTGCGCTTGTTTGCCCAAGTAGATGGGCAGAGGCAGAAGTAACTATGCTGAAGGAAGCGGCTGTGCTGATTTAGCTGCTGGGAGGCTTTGCCTGGGGAGCTGTCCCTGTGGGGCTCAGCACAGCCATGCTTCTGGCTGCCAGTCATCGTCTGTCCTCTCGGTGAGACAAAGGTGCTTGGCTGGGCTTGTGGGACAACTAGCCCTTAACGAGATCATCATGGATAAATACATGAAGCATCTAGCAAAGGTCAGTTGCCTCTTTTATAATTGATGGACCCAAGTGTTTTGAGTGTGCCATCACACGTTGTTTTTGCCATGTGTGGGGAATGTGTTCTGCAGGACCAGCTCAAACCCTTGATTTTTGTGGCTAGCTGTGATATCAGAAACAAGGTTTGAGGCAGTTTGAAGTGTTGAGGTAGATTTTGAGTGCTGTAGTGACAGATTTTTATATGCTGAAAAAAATTGTTTAAACATAAATAAGAGAACTCCTTTACAGCTGGGGCTGACCGAAAAACATTCTGTTCCGGGTTGTGGAAGCAGTGGTCTAGTCCTGCTCGGAGGCAGGCCTTTTTAGTTCAGGTGCCAGTTGTTCATTGTTCACCTCTTACTCTTTCATGCTGTTCAGATCCACTGTTTTCATTCAAACCTATTTCTAATTAGCTTCATTAACTTAGTGCCAAAAAGAAAATTATACATAGTAACGTGAAAGAAGAGAAGAGCCTCCCTAGCACTTTTACAGTACTGAAAATACTAGCTACCTTCTGCCACTGCTTTGATTTTGGTGGGACAAGCAGCAAGACAGTGAGCTGAAGGAGGAATGCTGGTACCTATTGGTGTGAGAAAGAAGCATCTTTGGAGCAGAGGCTCATTCGTAGTCACCTGACAGGCTTCAGCTGTCTGTCTGTTCAGAAAGCCAGCAGCCAGTAACAGCTATGAACAATACCATCTTGAGTGGCAGGATCGGATCTGCTCTAGTGCTAGTGAGTCTGGAGTCATTAGTGTGTCCTTGTGGGCTGGCTTGAAGCTCTGAAGTGGTTGTGTAATTTTTGTTCTTGGTTACAAAATGTTTCTTTTTGGAATGCGTTAAAGCAGAACAAAGTCTGGGAAAAGTGGTTTGTGATGTGAGCAGCTCTTTTGTGCTTCGGGAGCCTGTGTGCTTCAGCTCTGTATCTCTTCTGCCGGTTGAAGGAATAGCCACATTCCTCATGGCTGTGGCCATTGGTCTTTCCTACAAAGTCAAACAATGAGCACATAGCATAGGGAGTGTCCCACCCTTCAGTCACTGATCCTGGCCCTCAAAGTAGGGAGGCATTTAAGTCTTCAAGGAGCAAATGGGTTTCGTCCTAGACAAGATAGGTTCTGACATCTTAAATGCCAAGATATAGTTAAAGTGGTACAGTTAAGCAAGATGTTGGTTAGGTCAAGTGTTTTCAGGAAACAAGGATGAAGACAGCAGTATCTATGGGATTGTAGGTGTTAGATCCATTCACTGAATGACTCATCTCCCAGCTTCTGCAAATTCCCCTTGAGAAAGGTCATCTCAGGTATTACGCTAATAATACTTTATTTCCTGGGTATCTGTGCCTCTGGGATTGGCCACTGGAAGCTTAGGCTGGCTTGGGAGTCCCAGCAAGAGCCAAAAAGCATCAGAGCCGAACCTGAGTGCAGAAGCCCTGATTTGGGGCTTGGTTTTAGAATTTGATCTGTTAACTCAAAGCGTAAGAGTGGGCTGGAGCAGGGGAGCTAAACTTCTCCAGGGATTAATATTAAGCCCTTGTTTAACAGTAAACAGCTGATGAAATCCACCTTTGGCTCTGAGTGCCAGCTGTCAGGAAGGTACATCCAGGCCACCCTGCAAGGACAGAACAACCCTTGGCAGAGGCGGGGAGCGAGTGCCCAGCTCTGTCCACAGGTCACTTGGTTGATCTTGTTTTGTGTAATCCACTTGCCCCAGCAGCTTCCTCACAGAGGGGCTGCTGCTTTGACAAAATAACAGACCAGCCCTGCTCCAGCAATGGGCTGTGATCTCCCCGCCTCAGATTAGACAGCTCCTCCTCAACAAAGCAGCCAGTGATAGCAGAAGTCCCCAGGAGCAGCAGGACAAAGGTGCTCCAGCCAGAAGGAGACTGAGCCAGATCTTCGCACGTGGGCACTGTGTCCTCTAAACAAGCTGCCTGTGCCTGAGGCTGGTCTGTATTGTAAGTGCTCTGCTCACTGCAGAGCAGTGTGAGCCCTGCCGCTGGCAGGCTGCATCATGTGCCACATCCCCCTTCTCACCTCCTCCCTTGCCAAGGCAGCCTTTACTCTGCCGCATCTGATTGAAGGCCTGGCGCCTGTTCAGCTTTTGTTCTCTGTTAGGAAAGAGCAAGGATTGTCAGGACCTTTTTGGCTCTGCCAAGGCCTTTTATGTCCCAAATGTTTCCATGAAAAGACTCCCTCCTGACCACCCTGCCCCCTGACAGCCATTCAATCCAGCCAACAAGCTTGATATCATTATCTACAAAAGGAGGCCAGCGAGCACCAGGGTCCTCGCAGCCAAGTTTGGGAAATCAAAGGCAAATCTCCCAGCAACAGAGCGCTGGCAGAGATCAGACTGCACCACAGCTAGTGCGGGCTGGTCTGGCAGCTTACATCCACTAGTTTTCAAAGCACAAAAGAAACATACTCATGGTGCCAGCACTGGCTTTGTTGGGGCTGGGGGTGTGCCTGCCTGTGAACTGGCAGCCCCTTGCAGAGTGCCCTGGAGAGCTCAGTGGCTAGATGCCAAGTCGTAAGTTTGAACAGCCTTGCAAAGCTGTCTCTTTTCGGTCAGTGGCATTTTTTGGAGATTAACCACTTAGTCTGAGGGAAAACGGTGATGGTTTCGGTCAGAGTGGGATTCACTGCAAATCTCACCTGGGACTTTCCTTCTAATGAGTCTGGTTTATGTTCTGAAAACGGCATGTGGCTGCCTTGTCACTTTTAGTTTGACATAATGTTCATCTGCTTTGCTCCCTGTCCGAAGGCCTTTTTTCCAATCCATCTTAGAGAGCTCTTCAGCAGTGAAAACACCATTTTGAAGGCATCTGTAGAGGTGATGTGGGAAGGTGACTGTCAGAAACACTGAGCACAGAAAGGGCTTGAGGAGGGATGGCATATTCCTGTGTTGCAATTGTGTTAGGAAATACAGGAGTAAAACTGTTTTCAGTATGTTTTTTCTGACAGACTGCATCTCTGGTTTGCTTGATGGTCCAGATAAAGAGGGATATAAAAAACAGCAAAGAGGAACGATGACGCAGAGGGAAGGAAGGTGAAGGGAGCTGACTTAGCTGAAGCTTGGGTGGAGACAGGGTGATGGTGTGGATGATGATGCCTGGGTTCACCTCTCTCTGCAGCAGGGTGCTTTGCAGTCCCTGGGCAGTGAAAGGAAGCTGGAGATGGGATGATTGCAGGGCAATGCATCACCAAAGCCTAGAACAGCCCCTGGGGTCCCTGTGGGCCTGCTGCAGGTGATGAATGCATTGGCAGAGTTGTGTGTAATGTGGAATGGTTAATTGTAGCGCTTTCCCCTCCTATCCCAGTTCGATCCCGACAACACCGGCTACATCAGCACCGAGAAGTTTCGCTCCCTTCTCCAGAGACACGGCTCGGAGCTGGACCCCCACAAGCTGGAGGTCCTGCTGGCCCTGGCAGACAGCAACTCTGAGGGGAGGATCTGCTACCAGGACTTCGTCAACCTGGTGAGTGCTCTGGCTGGCAGGGCCTTTGAGTCCTTGGCTCTGCTTAAAACATTGGCTGCTGAGGGACAGTCCCTTTCCCTCCCTCTCTCTATCAACACTAGTGTTTACTGTGTCCCTGCATCACACTCTGCATGGGCTTGCTGAAGTATTCAGTGGTGACTGAACTCTCAAGCCAAGAGTCAAGTTGCTGCTGATTTTTCCAGGGAAACAAGTTTGCATGGGAAAAAACTGGGGGAGCTGTTGTAAGAGGAGCTTGAAGCAATGGCTGCTGCTAGTTTTGAGGCTTTTGCTCTCAATATGAATTAGTAGCTGTTGTAAGAAGCCATTTGTTTGCAAGCAGAGGTCTGTCAGTCTGAATGTCTCCTGTTTTATCTAGAGATTTCACCACTCCCAGGCAAAATATAACATTGTGTTGACTTGCTGGGTGGCGCCATATTGCACTGCTGTAGGCATCAACAGCAACAGGGATAAAGTATTTCTAGGTCATGTTCATTTTATCCCAGGTGAGATGTCTCAGACTGTGTGAGTCATGATCCGGATGCCTCTCTGTCTTTACTAATGAGTCAATTAGTGAAGGGATCTCTCTGTTTCTCATCAAGGCAGTTTGGTGGGCCAACACAGACATAGACATGTGTTGTTAGATGCCCAGGATGGCCTAGAAATGTTATTTGCAGGACAGGTATCTTGAACAGTGGCCATTCCAGGGGCTTTGCCCTGTTCTTGCTCTGTCATTCCCCAGCTGAGTCCCAGAAGATTTAGTGCAGCAGTAAGAGAAACCTGGGTGACAAAGTCAATGAACAATGGAAATCAGTGACATCTCTTAAGGTTTTGCTGGAAAGCTGGATGTGTTCTTGATGCAGAGTATAATAATTTGCATCTCTGTGTTTCTGCAGTCAACATGGGGATTTGATCACTCCATTTCTCATGGTCACTCATGCATCTGTTCTCAGTTTAGAAAGAAAGTGTCTTCTGTATGTCCTGTCTTCTCATTAATCAGAAAGGGATGATAACAGGGCATAGCTGTCAAGGATCCAGGTGACAACCTGGTCAGGCCGTGGGCAGTGTGAAAGTGAAATTATTGTGGTGTAATGACATAGATCAGCTGTATCTAATCAAGCCATCTTGTTAGCCCCTTGCATGTATTTAGGTACACAGTAAAATAAATGTAGCAACTATTAAATAGATCACAATGAGTATGAGGTTTTCCTCAGCTCCAGCTTAATAAACAGTGTCGTCAATGGTACTCTGTGGCAGTGTATTTATAGTAACAGCTGCTTGTTCTACAGTTTGGTATATTCAAAGTACCACGCAGGCAAGCATTCACTAATTGAGCTGCACAACACTTAGGTAGCGGGAAGAGGTATCATCTAATTTCTTTTACAGTAATGATGGCCTAGGGCCAGCCAACATGTTGGCAAGATGCTCAGGAATAGAACTGGGCTTTTTCCTCTCTCCTTGCTCCACTGAGCTCCAGAGCAGTGCAAGCTAATGAGAGGCAGGTGGGAGGTGAAAGGCTTGGACATCAGGAGATCCTGCCAGCTCACACCCACCTGATGTGATTTCTGCAAAATGGCAAATTTCCTTCACTACTATTGAATGACCCCTGTAAAGAAGCCATTGATTTTTCTGTCATCAGTCCCTCTATCCTCATCTGTGTTTTTTGCACTTTCTAATCTATAGGCAATGCAAATGCTAGAACATTAAATTACTTGCAAATGGCATCTCTCTTCTCAATCCTCCTCTAGTTGCTATTGATTTCCAACATCCAAACTTTTTAGAGCTCCTTCTCTTTTCCATAGTTTCCTGCTCCCAAACCTGCCTTGTGAACTTCCTGATGGAAAGAAACAGCACAGTTGACACAGAATCACTGTGAAATGAGTGATTTCCTTCACTTTGTAGCTGTCAATCCTGGAAACTATGTGTGGTGGTGTTTAAGTACATGCTTGTGCTTGATGATCATCAGCCACCTCTGCTTTTTGCTCAGGTTAATTTGTCTGTTTTCTGTAGCTTAGCAAGAATTGATCTGCTCCCAAAAATGATGGTGCTGGATGTGGGGAAGGGAAAGGCTAACCTTTTACTACATCCACAAAGGTTTTACAAGCATGGCTCTGTGCATGTGGTTTTCCTTTTCTCCATCAATATTCATGAACAAGTACGCTGACATGAGAATCTCATGGCCTACCAAATGTGTCCAAGGTACTGAAACTCTGAGCAAGAGGTAAAATTGCATTAATAAAGCTCTGGCCACTGGAGGGGGCTTGAGGGGAGGGCTGGGGCTGGGTATCAGAGATGCATTACAGTGCAGTTGTCAAAGCAGAGATGTGGAAGGAAGGAGGTTCCTCTGTGTGTGCGTCTCACAAGCAGCTCTTTTGGTTTCTTTCCAAGCATGGGGATGGAAGGAGCTGATGAGCTGCCTGCTCAAGCTACTATGAAAAAAATTAACTCTATCCCAGCCAAATCCAGTACAAACATGCACTGTCTCACAGAATCCAGTGGAAAGTAAGGTTTGACCGCTGGGCATCAAGAAAACTCTGTCTTCAATGGTCAGTTCCTGGGATATGATATCCTCTCTGTTTTTTCTCTCAGCTTTGCTGATGTTGATAAAAATCAAGCAGGGAGGGTCTTCCCTTTTTTCAGCCTTATAGAACTCTTGATCTTTGCTGGGTTCCCTGGAAGCGTGACAGAATGCGATGCTGCTTATTCTGCAGGGTGCTTGGCTACTTACTAGAGAGTCTGATGCCGAGAGATGCTATTAGTGACCACAGAAGCACCTGTAACTCTATGAAATTATTATTTCCAGAAGGCGCTACAGGCCATAAACCTCACAAAGCAATAGTGTTAACACTTTGTTTCCCCCAGGGTACTGCATGTCCCAGAGAGGGCAGTAAAAAATGCTTGCACCTGTATGCTCCAACATCATCACGAGCACCAAGACCTTTGCCTGCTCCTTCAGACACTGTGATCCCCAACTAAAGGACTGCTATTGAGCAAAGCTGTGTTATCCCCTGATGTCCAAAGTGTGTTGTGAACTTCTAGATGCACCAAAAATTTAATTCCAGGACTTCTCACCTTAATGAGGAGACCCAGATACACCCCCACAAAACGTATGCCTGTTCTCAACTGAGCAAAGCAGCTTAAATTTCTGAAATTGAAAATTTTACAGGATGAGAATAGACCCTAGAAATCACTCAGTAAGTAATTTGAGTAATGAATTAGTTCAGGGAAGCCGAAGACTCCTGGTGTCATCTACAAACAAAGGGCTGAAAAAAAATCAGATAGGCAACTCATTGGGAATTATTTCTCCTCTGTACCCATGAGGTTCATCTCACGTAGTTGTAAAACACAATGCTGCAATCATATCCATTTCTGTTTCTACACTGGGGCTTACAAGAATGGCAGAAAGCAGTTTCAGATGGGATTTCTTATCCTGTGTCTAAGTGCAGAATAACATAAGTATTTCCCGTACAAGTGGAAACGTCTTGTGCATTTCTGTTGTCTGGTTGCTTTTCTGCATTGTGAAGAGAGATGCTAAAAATGCACAGTGAAAATTCTGGCTACGAACAGCATAGGCCACAGGAGGAGATAATGAGCAAAGCTGTTTAACTAACTTTGCTACTTTGAGAGAGGAGACAAGTCAGGATGTAATTATAGTTGAGATGTTATTTGCCAGGATCCTTGCTGAACAGCAGTTGCTGCTGGCAGTCTTGGATTACTTCACATAATATCCTGTGAACTGTAACAGAGCTAAAGGGCAGAGCAGTGGGGCCCTGGAGAGACTCAGTCTCTTATTCTCTGGCTAAACCTTCCTTGTCTCCTCTGCCTGGGAATGTGGATTGTTGCTTTGGACAGGCTGGGTCGTGGTTTTACCACCTCCTCACCCTCTTGATGTGTTCCTCTTCAGACACGTGAGCAGAATCAAGGGGGTACAGTGGAGCTTCTGAGACCTTACTCTGCTTGATGGAGGGGCAATATGGAGACAATTCAGGCTGTGGTGGTAGCTTATATTCTCTTGTTGTGAAAATGGGGTAAGTAATTCCTAGCCTTACTGTGGACAAGGAAAATTTTTACAAAACGTTGTGTTTAATAAAGCAGCTTTTCCTAGAAAAGTAAATCACAGCTTATACTGAGACTAAAGCAAAATCCATTCTGCAGCCCAAGAGATTTCTCTGCCAGTGCAACTCTACAGATCAGCTCTGAACCAAATGTGTTGTAAAATCTGACCTCAATGTATTCAGTGTGGTCCAGATTGGACCTGTCTGCATGGGGCAGGAGGACTTGAGGGGGGAAGGGAATGTGGCTGTCCCCCATTCCAACACTGGCACTACCCTGGGGCGTGCCCCTAGTGCACACTGAAGGTCTCTCTGTCCCTGCTACGGATCTCATATTCAAAGGGCAGGACTGGAAGTCAGGTGGACCAAAGTTTTGTTCCTGGCTCTGCAAAGACTCACTGTGAAACTTGTGGAAGCCTCATGTGTCTGTGCCTCATGGGTCTGTTTCTCCAGCAGATGGAAGGAGGTAAGAGTTGCATCTCTTTTTGGGTTCACGGTTTTGGCAAAGTCAATGGCAGTTCTCCAGAGGAAGAAGAGCCAGGTGCTGGGGAACCAGCTCTCTGATGAGCATTTTCTTGGGGAGCTGTTTTGGGTCTAGAAGCGCTGAGGACAAATGCCATTCCCTGAAGGCAATGGTATTTCAGCATGTTTGGGAGGAATTAGTAAGCTCTGAGACAGATTTCATGTGACTTAGGAAAAACAAAACACTGCTCTTTCCAACAGAAACATTTATCTGTATCTTTGTAGTAACTTGAAGCCAATGTAGCATCTCAGTAGTGAGCAAAATATGTTAGCTAAATAAACACACATCCTTTGTTTTCCAGATCAAGAATTAACACACACCTTGCTTTCCTTGGCCTTGCTGGCTTCTAGGCACAGGCTAATTCTACCTCATTTTCAGTGAACAACACGCTTTTTTTTTTTTAAGCACTGTATAACAATAATCAGGTCACCCTAATCCAAACTTTGCTGGCACCAGCACACTTTACCCTTCAGAGAAAGATTTCCTTTAGTTTTTGTGATTTCCTCTCTGGCTTGCTCAGTGTGCTGCCAAACTGCAAATCCTGCCTCTTCAAGTAAAGAAATAAAACTGCAGATACAGCCTAAGAAATCTGCAGCCTCTGCTCTTCCTCCTTAGGAGTGACAGATATGCAGGTCTATTGGCCATCAGAGAAGGTGAGAGGAACATATCTTTACAGTAGTTTCTTACTTCATGGAAGAGGCTGGAACATGATTAGGTGTTAGTGGAAGGCTGTCTTGTGCTATGTGTTGTCGAGCTGGATGTTCAAAGGGGCAATTATGTCAAAATATTGCTGGAGTCATAAAAACAAGGTAAAATATGGGAAGTGAAGGAGGTGAAGTGACTACCCAGAGTCTTATGGTCTGTCTATACTAGTGGATGCTGTAGAAATACAAAGGTTAAGATTTAGATGCTAGCTTTTCTGTCCTGGGCCCGGTGATCTGCGTAGGCATTTGAAGAGAGAGCAGGACTGGCTGAACGGATAAAATACTCTGGGATTGTGTTACAATACGCAAACAAAAACAGTGAGTCCAAAGCAGGTCCTGGAATGTTATAAGTGAGAAACAAGCTGGTTCAATGGAGGCTTTGACTTGCACTTTACAGCTTCATCAGTCTATAGAAACTTGTTGTGTGGCTTATCCTAAAGAAAAAATATAGCAAAATAATGACTTCACACTCTAGTTTTAATGCTTTCATAGACTTGTAAGAGTTTGTAATGCAGTATAGAAAGATACTTAAAGATGCACTCAATATAAGGACGATTAAACTTAAATATGTGCTTAGAACAAGCTAATGCCTTTGCACAGCCCTGAATTGAAGCCCTATGGGTGTGGAATTAGCATGTTTTGATTTAATGAAGTTGTGTTAGGAACTTTCCCTTCTAGACAACTTATTTGAAATTTGGTAAGGATAAAACCTCTAAAATGCCATTGATGGTGTCATTAAATGGGGTTCTCTTGAGGCTGTTTCAGCCTATCAACTGTAATAGGAAGTGGGGGTGAGGTTTTTTGCTCTTTTTTCTTTAAAGAGCCAATGGAGTTCAATGAGATTTTAAACTGACCTATGCAGCTAGGAATTAGCAGCCATGTTGCACAGGGGGGGTGTCAGTTTTTTCTCTGGACTCCACAGTGCTTTTCCCTTTGCTTTGTGAAAGGCACAGCACGTAGGCTGGTAACCATTAAAATACATGTTGTCTTGGAGGCTGCAAAGCTCTTCGATGTGGGAGTGGTTTTTTGTTGTTTTTTTTTTTTTCCCCCGAGTCATATGTGTTTTGCAGTTGCTCTGCAGACCTTCTGCTGGCCACTTATG
>VYZV01022064.1:31729-51639 GCA_013401275.1 Pandion haliaetus | reverse complement strand
TATGCCACTGAAAGGGGGCATTATAGCACCTTCTCTGACTTAAGAGTTTTCCTTTTGCAGGCATCTCAGAGCAGCACACCCTCCCTATCAGTAGACACCAAATGAAAAGTTCACATTGTTTGGGTCTGTGAAAGGACTTTTCTCCAAACTCTCAACCATGTTGTTTTATCTTAACACAGCAGAAGTGGGACATATCTCCAGCTGGGCACAGGATTTAGTAGGCAATAGCCAGCCATGTCAGAAGGACCAGTTCTGCAAGGTGCTGAACCTCTCCGGCTGTTCTCTTAGCTCCCTATTACCTCTTGCTCTAACTCCAGCCTGCTTTTCCATTGCTTTCCAAGGCTTCAGAAGTAGCTGCTTATATTTTTATTAAGACATTTTTCACTAATGCATGGCTGGAAGACATTTGTTCTTATTAACCACTTCAGTGGTAAAAGCAACGCTTGGTTCTCTCCCTTGTGGGGACACTGCGTGTGTCCATAGACTTTTTCATGGCCATGCTTTCTGCTTTCAAAGGTGAGTAACTCTTGCCTTTACTGTTTCAGTGCTTGCAATGGTAACACTTTTACTTGGGATACTTCCTCCACCTTGGCTTGAACTGAAATGAGGGGAAACAGTGAAAGAAGAGCTGTAGCTAGGAAAAGAGATAACTTTTTTAAAGAGGAAACATTGAATTTTATCTTCTGACTTTGTGAGTGTGTATGTGACAGCACCAGGAGGACTCTATTATCTTTGTGGAGGTGAGCCTTTAAAAAGTTACACACTGTATTCTGGGGGGCGGGGGGGGGAGGTAAGAGGTTCTTTAAACCATGGTTTGCTTGGGGGTTTTTTTAATGATACTTCGAAGTACTTCGTAGCACAGTACTAAAGTAGGTATAAATTCCACTTCCAGTGTCTTTGCATGTCCTTTACTGAACCAGCTGACAACCTGCATAGAACGCTTAGGTGAACAAGGCTTTGCAGGAACTGTATATAATTCTTTATTACCCAAGTCACTGGGAAGATAAGCAATAAAGCCTTAATCTCCAATTCTCAGGGGAATCCCCAGGCAGGACAAAAGTTTGCTCAAATGAGTATCTCTTCTTCCTGCTAAATCCTCGTTCGCTTTCTAGTGAGTGTTTTAAGCTTAAAAAGGCTATTGCAGAATAACCCAGTTCTAGTGTTTTTGTCCAGTGTTCGTCATTTTGTTCTCACTGTTGCTAATCTGGAAAGGTTTGTTGCAGGCAAAGCTGCAGGTTTTATATCTCCATTTCTTCCCCTCTGTGCTTCCAATTAGCTGCACTGTTGAACTAGGGCAGATCCTCTGCCAAACATCAAGAGGACTCCCATCTGGAGTCCTCTGGGATGTCCTTCAGCTTCCAATGGGACATGCCTTAAAGTGCTCCCTCTGTCCTTGATTCATTGTCTTGGCTGAAAATATAGGATTCCTGAGCTTTCTTCCTGGCTTTTATTCAGAGGTATAATAATAAATATTTAATTAAAAAAAGGTTTGAAAATCTCTTACTTCAGTATTTGATCTAATATTATGCTATTATAAGTAAGGAGGAGGTTTCTCAAGAGACAGATGAGAGCAGTCATGTGATTGTGTCCTTATATATCTCTTAACTCTCAGTGTATTAAAGCCCTTATTGAGGTGCAAAGTTCTTACTCCAGGGAGTAGTTCCAGGAGCTGGATTCCCCTCCTGACAAATGTGCCTCACACTGCCTTCATGTTGTTTTCCTTCCCATTTTGGACAAAACTGGTGATTTTTGATGTTCCAAGAGCCACGTGCATCTCCTGAGGGGGAAAAAAGCTGTCAGAGGGCAAGGTGAGTATCTTAAAATTTAATAACTGAGATGCTGCTTTTGGAGTGTGTTCAGCTTGTACATTGATCTGAGTCCATTAGATACTGGTTACACA
This sequence comes from Pandion haliaetus, assembly GCA_013401275.1. Taxonomy (NCBI): domain Eukaryota; kingdom Metazoa; phylum Chordata; class Aves; order Accipitriformes; family Pandionidae; genus Pandion; species Pandion haliaetus. The sequence continues at coordinate 49,739 of VYZV01022064.1, read as the reverse complement.
TAGCAGCAGAAGAGAGAACTTTCTTCCAAGTAAACTAGTCTGGCAAATAATCATTATGCCAAATAAAGTGGAACTTAGCGTAGAAATTTCCATCCTTAACCATGATTCCTCAGCTGTTTTCAATCATGTACAGTTGAAACTTGAGAAGCATGATGTCAACTTAAATGGTTGGTTTGTGTATGTATCTAAAATACACGTATGAGTGGGAAATGTTATAAAGATATTTTTTTTAAATTTTGCTTCAGAAAATTAAATCTGGATTCATTTCAGTTGTGGAATGCTTCCCAGCACCAATGAAACATCAAATAGGGGGAGGTTGAAGTTTCAAACTTGCTGTGTTTTGACACAATATTATTTGAACAGCAATGTTAGTCTTGTCCTGCAAGCTCTGTTCTTGCAATTAACCTTGAAACCTGAATGTGGTTTACTTTTTCTAATGCAAATGCCTGGCACATTTAATAGGAGCCCAGAAAAGCCTTGAGCAGGGAATACCCCTGCAATGACCAGGATAATTTATTTGGTCTCTCCTGCCTCTAACTTTCCTTGAATCTCCAGAGCAAATCAGGATGCTGGTATTTGGTTTTTTTTCCCATTTGATACTGTTTGGGAAAGTGCTACCAGGTTGGCTTAGAGGATGTGAACATCTGTGACAGATGAACTTGATGCTGAGCTATGCATTTTGGGAGAAGCCATCTTTACCCACATTAGCATTTTGTGGAAGTGCAGAGTGAGGGAAGGAAATAAATGTGAATCTTGAAAGCAAAATTGATTGAAGAGGCTGCATTTGTAAGTAAAGTGGGTTATAAAACTGGAGCTGACAGAGGCTTTTAAAAAGCTTGTTCTAACTTCTGATTTAGTGTTCTGTGTCTTGGAGGATCAGAGCTGGAGAGCTGAATGCATTGCCCGTCACAGTGTTGTATGTGTTTAAAAATAGCCATAGACCAGCCTCAAAGATGCCAATATGTAATGGGCAGATATCCATGTTTTTCAAAACCTCCTGAGTAAGGCTGAATAAAAACCATCAAAAGGGTACTGTGCCCCACACAAGCCATGAAACTGGAGATAGGGAAATGCTACATGACTTGGCTATTGATTATCTGAGGCAGCAACAATGGTACAGATAGCCAAGAAACACAGAGAAATTGGTCTGCTGGTGGGAATGGACAGTTTCCATTGCAAGTTACAGATTATCTGAGACTAGTTCTAGATTGGCATGTGTGCTGAACAAAAGCAGGACTTTGTACTTTACCAAAGTCTGGCACTGTCCCATGCTAGACGGTAAGGACTCTTACCTAAATTTTGACATTTTCAATGTTGAAGACAGGTTCAGATCTAAGTAGGAAAAGAATTTCTTTTCCGGCAGATGTATCAAACCTATCCTTTGAGCAGACTTGTAGCACTAAGCCTTGTTTTGTTTTGGTATGGTAATACCAAAGGGCAGAGGTGGCAGTGCATGGCTACCAGTCATGTCAGCTTGGCTATTTTGCAAGGGAAATTTCTTTCTCTCTGCATAATAACTTTCTGCAGGCATGAAGGACTAAGGGAATGTGTTGTTCCCACCGCTACCTTCACTCTCCACATACTGTTTGCTGTACCCATCTGCCTGCAGCTTTAATATCACGCTCATTAAAGAAGTCCCAGATCAATTGCATGAAGAGAAGTGGGATGGGCTGCCCTGAGCTTCTGGAGCCCTAATAATGTGCAGGCCAACAATGGGCCCAGTGTTCTTTCAGCTGATGATTAAATACTTGGCTCATAAATACCAATATTATGTAATTCCAAAATCAAGTCAGCAAATTGTGACCATATGCAAGACTCTCTGTTTGGGAAGATCTGAATCTTCCAAAGTCATTCTGAGGAACAAAATAGGCTTCTCATCAAGAGTTGATGAGAGCAGCAGTAGTGACTTAATCCTCTGTCTCTCCTTATGCCCATCACCTCCTAGCTTGAGATTAACAGCGTGATCCAAAGGCCCGTGGGGTTATGTGGGTAGGCCCAGGGCTGTTGTGTTTGCTTGAGCCTTGGCAGTCAGCTGTGCTGCCTCTTTGGAGATCATTTCCTCCTTGGTGTGATGGGCAATGATTACAGGTGGGGACTAGCAGCATGTCCTCTTACTGAGAGGCCTAAATTTAACAGGTGCTCAGTCATCCACATCTTAGTGCATTTTAATTTTCTGGGTAAATTGAGATCTGGCTCCCACTGACACAGCACCTACTGCTGTTGGTGGATGCAGGGAGTATCTTGCTCCTTGCCAGTCACGTTCCTTCTAACAAGTCTGCTGGTGTGTCACAATCTGGGAAGAATACACCTGGTGCTGGATATATCCATATGTTCTGCAAGACTGCAGCAGTTGGCGACCTGCTCCATTTAATTTGCAGGCAGTTTTCTTGTTGCCTCTTTGCTAAGAGCTGATGAATTTGAAAACCCAGTAGACCCTCTATCCAGACACATGATTCCAACCACCTAAGAAGTTGACTTCGAAGGTATTTTCCATCTCTGAACGCTTTGATCCCATGACCTCATATCTAAGTTAGCCATAAATAATTTATCAGGTATTTGCTTTTGTTTGCATTGACAACCCCTAGAAACTCTTAATCCATTTACAGGTTTTTCTGTGCCCAACTCACAGTATCTGGGGAGGTCTCTCCAAAAATCAACTAGGAGGAAGAGGCTGTGCTTGCTACTTAAAAGTGCAGTTGATGTGATACATTCATGCCCCTTGTTCAGAGAGGCTACCAGTGGGCAGTGCCTTACAGTGTATAGGAATAATCTTGTTGTGTGTGTTGAGGCATACAAGGTCTTTCTCCAGCAGTCACGTGTGCTCCCCAGAGAGCTATCAGCATTTTGCCCAAGGACTTCCCTTGCTCTTGTGATATGAATATTTACTGCTTTCTTATCATTATGAGTTTAAATAACTCTTGGCATTTTATCATCCAGATGTGGCAACCAATATGGAACACCTTGTAAAAATAACAGGGTGTGAGAACAGGTACTTGAGAGAATAAAGCTACAACTGTCTTTCATCATTCCTTGGAGGAAGTCACATTGTCATGAGCTTCCATTTTAGCTTCTATGTGGGGTGTGGAAAGTCCTGTGGTTTATTTTCCTCTCTTGGAGGAGCAAGGCAGAGCTTACTGCCAAACAGAAGGGCTTGAAAGCAGTGCAGCCTAGTGATCAGAGAAGTCGTGCAACTTAGATTCTTCTAACGCTAGTGTATGGCCTTGGGCAAGTCACTTAGAGTTGTGAGGTCCAGCTTCCCACCTTCCCAGGAGAGCCAGAGGCTTTGTTCATCTGAGGTGTGACTTCCACAGTGATCCTGCAATGTCCTGCTCTTAACAAAACTAAGAAGACTTTTCCATTCTGTTTTGTTTTTAGTGTGTTGGGGAACACCATCAGAAGCATCACGCTGATGAATTTGCACTGCCCTGGCTGTTATTTGGGCTCTTTGGGCAGCATTAGCAGTAATGCAGAGCAGGACACTGAACTGACAAGGCTGTGCTGAATTCAAGAGATTGAACCGAGTAAATCCCTGTTTGGCATGCTTAGCAATAACCGGCAGGTTCAGTGGTGCCTGCGTTAGGGTCCTCTGCTGAACAAATGTAAAGAAATTTCTGTTACAAGCCTAGCGCAGACATGAACGTTGGCAGCCTTTGGAGTTTCCCGCCCATCTCTCTCACCAGATTCTGCAGCTATGAGGTGATCATCTGCTGAGGGTGGTCAGCACTTCCTGATGCTGAACTGCAGTGATGATTTTCTTTGGTTGACTCTGGAAATGATTATATTTTCCACTGAAGAGCTGCAGCAGGGAAAAGCACTGACTGTTTTGTGGTAGGCAGGAAAATCACACATATCACTGTAATTAGAATAAGCATATCAGCAGCTTCAGTCAACTGTCCGGTATTTTTTTCTGTAGCAGGCAAATTTACTTTCATTCTGAATTTATTCTTGTCCATAAGAGGAGCAAAGCCGGAGAGAACAGACAGAACTCTGCAAGGGAGCATGCAAAGTGTGTCTCCAACAGGCTGCTCTGAACTAACCTGGAGCGAAGCTTTTTTCTGTGAACACAGTGAGGTAATTAGGTGGCTAAAGGTACCTTTTGAAACAGAGGTATGTCTGTCACCTACCAAAAAGTGTCTCACAAATGCTAAGGAAAGCCTTACACCTGGTGGATGTTTCTCTGCGAAAATACTGTCTTTCAATATGAGCGGGCTTTCTTAATGCAACAGAAGATCACCAACAATTTTTTTCCCCCTGATCTTCCTTAGTTTTAGATAAAAGTTTTTGGATGATAGACTTGAGAAGACTGGAATAAAGATTTTTGTGGACGGGTATTTTTTTTTCTTCTTTGCCTTTTCTGCTTCTTTTGCCAGAAGTGTTACAAGTGTTTTATGAATGGGCGAAGGAAAGAGAGAGCAAAGGAGAAGTACCAAGAAAGGAGAAAGAGTTTTTAGGGTAAACATTTTTCTCACTAACCCAGCTCAAAAAGAACAACAACAATTTTTTCCCCAGTTTTAAAAAACGTGAAATAGATCAATTGCCTGTCAATTTTGCTCATGTTGGAGAATTTCTGTTGGAGGGACAGGCTGCAAACGGAAGGCTAAGGAGGAGAGTGGGTTGCAGTGCCGTCACCTCAGATGGCCCCTTTGCCTTCCTCTAGTGATTAACAGGAGATGGCTCCCTGCAGTGATCACTGTGTTTTAAGCAGCTTGGTCCAGCGTGGAAGAATTACCCGGCTGCCTGGGCACTGAGAGCACAAGCTCTGGGCTTTGCTGTCTTTGGGATATTAGCTGAAACCAGTGTGATCCAAGACAACTGAAAGCCGGCGCTGTTGAACGTCATCTCTTACTTGGTTCTGGGAGACAGAAGATGCTGGTGGTTTCTGAGATCAGTTAGTAGTTCTTTCAGAAGAAGGACCAAGCTGTCATGTTTGCTTTGCTGCCTTTTACTGTAAAAGGTCCCCCTACAGTGGTCTTTATGCATAGTTAGCCTTCCTGCCAAAGATTCAGCCAGTACAGACAGTGACTCTAACGCAGCAGGTTTGTTTGACATCAGGGCTAATTAGCAATTACCCAAATCTTGGAGCAAGGTCTTTCAGACCTGGTTGTTTCGGGGGGAGGTTTTTTTCTCCACCCCCGTGCCCCCCAAGCGGGCTAGACATAAAATTCCATCTGCCTAATTTGCAAATGCAATTGCTTCAATTATGCATCCAAACCGGGAAAGTGTATCCTCAAAAAGATAAACGGCTAATTCTGTGCATGTAAAGTGATAATGCATATACAAATTAGCTGTATTCTCCAAAGCCTTCACCATCTCAAACCTGTCCCCTCTGAAGATAACTGTTTTAAAAGAAGAAATCCTTTCCTCTTGCAAGTTTACAACAGTTAAGACAGCCTGTACACCAGTTTAGTTTGTTGTTTTGTTGCTGTTGCTCATGCAGTTTTGTTTTACACAAAGGGATAATTTTCTTTGCTCAGAGCTAGCTCCTGCCAACAAGGACCAGAACAAGAGGGTTAGATGCTGTGAATGTACCTGCTGCTACATCCAAGAAATTTTCTGTCCCAAGAGATGGCAAGTGCAGGGAAGTGTGATACAGCAGGTGGAGCTGAGGGAAGGAGGACACAGGAACATAGATCGTGATAACTGATCGTGAAGACAGTGGGTGGAAGGCTGGAGAATGGGCCAGAGAGCTCAGCCAGGTGCTTCAGCAGCCTCTGCTCTGCCTTGCCAGTGTTCTGCCCTGACCTCATTTATTGGTATCGTAATAGCAGACCCTGGTACTGGTTTTCCCTGTACCCCATGTAGGTCACACTGTGATCATCCTGAGACTTGGTTCCTAAAGCTCCAGCCTGGTGGTGTTCTCCTGCCTGCTTGGATCTGGTGCTGCCAAACTGGCACTGATCTCCCCAGATGGTTGTGCCAGGCCTTGCTTTGTCCTTATGGTTCCTTCCTTTTCTTTTTACCCAGATGAGCAACAAAAGGTCGAATAGTTTCCGCCAAGCCATCCTTCAGGGGAACAGGAGGCTGTGCAGCAAGGCACTGCTGGAGGAAACGGGGCTGAGCCTTTCGCAGAGGCTGATCCGGCATGTTGCATATGAAACCCTCCCACGAGAGATAGACCGCAAGTGGTACTACGACAGCTATACCTGCTGCCCTCCACCCTGGTTCATGATTACCATCACTATTGTAGAGGCAAGTACCTTAATGCCCTCTCTCTGGGAACCCACGCCACACTGCCAAAGGCTTTGCTGGGACATGAACAAGGGCTAGAGTGGGAGTCAGACAAGGACAAGCACAAAACTGATTGATAGCCATTTTGGGTTACCTGTATGTGTGTGTGTAAGTGTAGACTGTGATCCTATCTGTCTCCAAGCGTGGTTATTAGTAATTGAAACAATTTGTATATGAAAATACAGAATTTGGGAAACTATAGCAAAACTTTTTGAGGAGTGAAAATCTGGACAGTTCTAAGGAAAATGGTAATTCAAATAATGGGATTAGAAGAAAAATTACTATACAGTTACCTCTGTTCTGTGAATGGAGAGAAAAAGGAGGGAAGAGAAAGTGGGTTAAAAATTCTGACCTGCTCATCTGTTGCCCAAATAAGATCTTTGCACAGCTGCTGAGTAATGCACTTGAATAAGCACAGAGAAGGACATATTATGGCACTGATCAGTAGGGTGCTGAGTTTCTCTGACTCAGTGGCTGGTGTGTTACAGAAAGCCACATATAGAGTTATACCAATGTGTTACAGGTTCCTCAAAACGGGGACCTTTAATGCTTTGTGAAGCTGTCAAATGGGAGAAAAATTATTGTATATTTGACTTTTTTCTCCATGATTTTGAGCTACAAAGTGCTTTTCAGCGAGAGAAGGCATTTGCTAACCAAGGAATCTCCCTGCTCTTGTAGGTTGCCTTTTTTCTTTACAACGGAGTGGTATTAGACAGATTTGTGCTGCAAGTCAGCCATCCCTTATACCTGAAGAACGCATTACTTTACCATCCTCAGCTCCGTGCTCAGGCTTGGAGGTACCTAACCTACATATTCATGCATGCAGGGTGAGTACTTACAAACTGTAGAGGTTCTCCACAGTTGTGGTTCCCCAGATAGAGGGAGGAGGAGGAAGTGACAGAATCAGCTCAGAAATAAATTTTAAAAAATCAGTTTTAAATTGCGTATAAAAGTCCGAAGCTGTTGTGGAGTGTTGGGCAATGAGGGGCAAACCTTCGCAGCTCTCTGAAGGGAGGGGGCAACATAAGGAACTTAACAGATGCCGTTCTTCTCCCCAGCAGTGTTGGGACCACACCTTCCTCTTATTGTGCACTTTCCAGCGTGTGCTTCCTAAAACTCACCAGATTGAAGCCCACTGTCCCTCTAAAGGACCTGTGGAAGTATTTAAAAACTACATGGTGTATTCTTGCCAGACTTCCTAGTTGAGGTTGGAAAAGTCAATTAAATTTCCTGTGCCTATGGTATGTCATCACTTAGTAATGTTGTCCCTTCTGTAGGGACTGAGGTAATGCCTAGAAGCCTGAGTCAAGATTGAACTCCCATTTTGTACACACTGTACAAACACCAGTGTTCCTGAAGAGTTGACAATCTCGACTGGCCAGATGGACAAAGAATGGTCCATCTAACACAAAATGCAAAATGAAGGTGCACAGTAAAATGAATCCTCCTTCATCCCATGGGAGGTATGTAGCAGACTTGGGAAGAGAATACAAACCGTGGGGATTCTAACACTGTGCTTCTCAACTGTTCTAGTCCTCCCAAGATTCAAAGAGACTTAATTGTGTGATGTTTGTGATGCCATGGTGATGAGTAAGCATCACAGGAAAGTTCATCCCTGAACACTCTACCCCCTCTGAGTAGTTTCTCAGATCATTATCTTCACACATTCCTGGCAGATAATTGCAATTTTCTTTAATTCTGTCATTGAAAAATCACAGCAACAGGCTTTTAGCAGTAGTTTATAGTTTGAAACTGGATAAAGACCCTTTGTTCTTAAATAGAAAGCCTATATTCCCATCAGTCAATGTTCTCCTATGAAAGGCCAGAAAGATCAAGCTGATCTCTTCCTTTTTCCATGTCTCTGATGGAAGACATGCTGATGTCTCTTCTCTGCCACGGAATAATTGCCTTGGTGTATAATTGCCCTTGAGCACAAGATGTGCCCGAGATCTCTGCATAAAAATCATAGGACAGAACAAACTCCACCCAAGGGGAGAGTAGGAAAAAATTTATAGATGAAATTTCTGAACATGGCAACATCTGTACTCTGCATGCTAAATCCCTCCAAAAAATCCATTGTATATAGATTTCAATCTGCAAGTGGAGACTATTGGGCTTAGATGTGAGGCTGGTTATGTAAAATGAGAATTGGAAATTTCCATCGCTGAGGATGTGGGGAAAACTGGGCTTGTAAAAGTTGTAAAACTTGATTTTAACTAATGTTAGCTCATTTGTATCTGGCTTTTCTTCTGGTGGTGGCAGTGTTCTACTATATCACATATGTAACTGCAGGTTGCTTTGGGGTACATTTGAAGAGAAGCACCTGCATAAGGACAATTTTTGCAGCATTCAGATGTTTTCCTCTATTAGCTGTGGCATGCTTTCCTAACCTGTGCAAGGTCACCCTTTCCTGTAGCAGACAGGGCTCTGGCGTTCTTCACACTTACTGGCTGAAAAATAGCTTAGGTTTATTTCAGATCTGTGGCTGGCTCAGAGATGAACAGTGGAGAAGGTGATGTGCAGGAGACTCACTGTTTTTGTGATGGATTCCAAGTTCTTTAGCTATGTAGCCTTCAAAACAATGGAGAGTCCTGCTGGAACAATAAACCCCATGATTTATCTGCAGTATCTGGAGTTAGGCTAAATGTTCATTTATTGCTAACTTCGGTGTGTTAAGCTCCTTTCATATCAGGAGAACAGATAAATCTTGGAAAGGTAATAACATTTGTTAGTGGAAGCCCATTATTCTCCTCTGGTTTTCAAATGAGAGGCTAACACAATGCCATGAGGTCTATTGTTATCCTGCTTCCAGCTGAGACTTTAAAATGGTAATGTGGACTGCTCCTTAATTTAGTGCACTTGGTCTGTTTCTTTGAAGAGCAAATGATAGCCGGAAGATGTCCGAGAAGACAGCAGTTGCTAAGGCTTGGCCGGCTGTGCCTCTAGAAAGATTCCAAAAATGCATGGGTTGTGTGTTGGTCCTGATGGAAGGAGCTTTGTCAAGGGCTGAAAAGGCAGGCAAAGTTGTAAATTCTGCCCTTCTGCTTTCATGGAAAGCAGACGTTGATTATCTGGGGCCCATGCATTTGTAACACTGCCATAACTAATTACTTGCATTGATGCTCAGTCCCATTTGTTTGGTCCCATGGAAGGAGAAAGTCTTTAATAAATCAATGAAATTGTCATTTCAAGAATGACGCATTCAGCACTGGCAAAGGGTAATTATATTTTATGGCTGCTTATTGACTGTGGAGCCTTCAAAGCTGTTAGCCTGATGGAGAGGAGAAGTTAATGGGATTGCTCCTGGAAAGTCTTTTAAGAACAGCTGTGAATCAGAGCAGTCACTTTAGAATCTAGGATAAACTTTGCCGAGCTCTAACAAAAGCTTCCTTTGAAAAATAAGATCCAGTGCTTTGTGTGAAAATGTCAGGTGCCACCTCATGACGTTGACTCTGTGCCAGCCAAAGCTTCTTTCCTCCCCTCTGTAAAAGGGCACTTGGATGCTTTGACTCTTTTCTGTGATCTCAGTTTGACCTTTGCTGGTTGTTCCTAATGTAGTTCCTAAGTTCTGTGAACATGCAGGATCAGAATGAATGCCAGAATATGCCCATGCCCGGTGGCTTCAAAAGTCTTGAGTAAGGTAATAAAAAAACCTCAGTTGCATGCAAGTGTCCCATGATGACAAATTGCAGTGCTGAGTGTTTCGTGCAGAAGAGAAATTTATCCTTGGAGAGAAATTCAGTGGAAACAAACCTATTAAGATATCCAGAAAGGGCTGTTTCCGGCAGTATAATTTGTAGCAGTTTTTTCCAGTCCAACTTTAAATTCTCATTTATGAGACTCTTCTGTCATTACTGCATCTCACCGTCAGCGTTTTTCGCTGATGTATATGGCAAATTGCTATGGTAACATGAAAAAAGACCAAAACGGTGAAAATGCACGTAACTGAAACCAAAGATTGCTAGTGGCTGTCTGTGAGCAATTCTTTTATTGTATAAAATAGGATGTAGATTTTCAATGCATTAGCTACTTTGCACTCTTTCCCCCCAAAGATGTTAGCCTTCTGCATTAAGGGTACCACTGTGTCATTTAGGTCCACCTGCTTTGTAAGCAGACTCAGGCACTCTTCATACAGAAGACAGTATACCCCTGGGTCCAGCATGATGTGGCTGTTAGCAAGGTCACAGCCCTGTGAGCCCAGGGTAAATCTCAGACACTAGCACAGTGTTGAGAAGGACCCTGTTGAGGGGCCTGGTGCTGTTGTTACCTCACTGAAAGATCCTGCAGATGGCAAAGACATGGGTAAATATTTGTACAGAGCTTTGAAAAGTAGCAAGACAGTTTTGTTAAGTACTATTGATTAAAGCAATAAAGAACTTGCTTTGAAACTATTGATTCAGCACAGGAGAAAACTGCTGCACCACAGTCTTTACCAAATATGCCCATGTTAGCTGTCACACTCTACTTCTAGGCTGCAAGTGGTCCTGCATGATGTGCACAGCAGGGTTTTCTACAAGACTCGTCTCAGCCCAGCTTTTCCCATTGTGTTCAGCCAGAGTTTTGCTATTGACTGTAATGGGAACAAGGGTAGGTGAACAGGGAGCAAATGCTCCTTGTGTCCCATTGGGCACCTAACCACAGATAAAAATGCCCTCTGCTTCCCATTCTGATCATGATCACATTGAAGTAGGCACAGCAGAAAAGGGTGAGGGTCAGACAGCACAAACAGTAAAGCGTCATTATGTGTCACAAGGAAACAGCAACTGTCTTAGGACTGCTAGGCTTACCTTGCTCTTGACTTAATATCTGCTCCCCATCATGGCAGTGTAATACACGCAGGGAAAGGCTGTATCATCAGGAGGAGAGAAGAAAGGAGCAGGTCAAATTTCTGGCTTCTGTTCCAGGCTCTGCTGCCATCTTGCTGCTTTTTTGGACAAGTCATTTAACTTCTTCAAACAAACAAGACAAAACAAAAAAATTAAAAACCAAACAAAACAAAAAGAAAAAAAGTTTCACTAAGAACCAAACATGCTATGAGGTCTTTGGCTGAAAGGACCTGGGTGGATATGAAAAAGATAATAAGCAGCAAGGAGGGAAGAAATATCTCAGCTCTCGGTCTGATTTTTTCAGGAACCATTGTTTTTCCCAGTGTTACAATCTACTTTCATGAAGCAGGTGCTATTTGATTTCCTTTCCAAGGTATCTCTGTCTCAAGTGTAGAGAAGGGAGACAAAGAGTTAGAAAAGGGGACAACTGTTGTTTTTCCTTGCCGCAGGATAGAACACCTTGGACTCAATGTTGTCCTTCAGCTCTTGGTTGGGATTCCCCTGGAAATGGTGCATGGAGCTGCGAGGATCAGTTTTGTGTATGTTGCTGGAGTTGTGGCAGGTAGGTGACACCTCTGGATGCCCCAGGTGGAGAAGCATCTGAAAATGGTCTGTGCTGACTTTTGTGTAGTAGAAATGTTTTGTGACATTTGGATGGAGGAGAAGAGCAGTCACTGATCTTCTGTGCATTTAAATTCTTTTGGAGGTTAGAAGTGAGAAATATGCTACAACTTGGCATCTGTTTCTAACTAGCCATAGGCTCTGTGTTTAGGAGACCTGTTAATAAAAGCACCAACAACCTGTTGCTTTAAAATAGCCTTGCTTTGATGGTCTTCCTGAATGTGGCAGTCAAGCTCTTCCTTTCCTCTTGTGTCCCATAGAGGCTTAGAAGAAAGGTGGCATCACAGGCATCCCTGCATGAAGAGTAATTTTTTTTCTAGGTCCTGTGCCAGTTCTTCCTCCATTTGTCCTGTGCTGTCTGCTTTCCACAGCCTGAGTAAGCAAGAAGTATTTGGTTGTAGGTTGTGAGCAGTGCACAGGAATCTGGAAATTCATTTCACCATGAAACCATGGGGTTTAATTGATTTTTAGTTTGTGCTGTATTGCTTTTATTTATGTTTGGCATTTCTGGCAGTTTGGAGGTGATGGAAGTTAGCTGACAATAGATCAACATCTGATTAAAATGGGGAAAGTGCGAGAACAACTGAGGGCTTCACAGTGGAATTCAGACAACGATTGACTGCCTTAGTTCAAGATTTATGGTGATTTTTTTTTTTTCAGCTACATAATTTTATTTTTTCCATAATGAACGGATAAAGCCTTTGTAAAGTGGGCTGCATTGGGTATCAATAAATCCTACATTCCAGTAGAGAGACTGTGGAAAGAATAATTGGACTAGGACACAGGACTAGGCATGGTACAAACACCATAATATTTAATGCAGAGGAAGGAGTTAGCAGACCAGCTCCACCAACCCTTGCCTGTTATTTAATAAGCACTAAAGTTGTCCCCAATCTGCAACTTTCCCAACATAAGCTTTTCTACATAGATCCATCTACCAAACCCTGGGGCTTCATTTATATATCTGTAAATACGCATCGCACATCTGTGCCAAGTAAGCAAAGCAACTGAGCATTGAATCTGCTGCAACTGAGCCCAAGTGAGCATTGCGAGTTGCTGTCTGCCTCTCAGACTCCTGTGGCCATGGCCTTGCTGGCAGGGTCTGCCGGGCCAGAGGCAGGTTTTACTTGGGCATTGGGCTGGGCTGAATGCCCAGAGTTCTGGAGGCTTGTAGCCAGTGCCTGAGTGAGGCTCAATAGCCTACCTAGCATTATTGGTTAATTTCTGCTACGCAAATGATCCCATTTTTTTTCTCAGACAAGCTGCCACATCCTCATAGGCTTGCCTTTCACACCTTATGAGCTATAAATTGTGGAAGAAAGTGCCAAAAGGAAAGGGAAAACTTCCCTTCTTAGTGTGGGATGGAACTACAAATGAGACTGGACAGTCTGACACAGAAAAGCATCCCATGATACCCTTACCCGTTTGAGATGTTAGCCAATTATTAAACATGCTTTATTATTTGACATGTGCCAGGAGAGAGAGAAAGAGGCATTCTTATGCTGAGGATCTGGCAATATAAAGATAATATAGTTCCTAAAAGGGAATAAACAGTAAAATACAGGCATGGACCATAATGGCCACTCCCTACTTTTATGTTTTTTTCTCATTTTTCTGGCTTTACTAAGAAGATGTGTTGAGGCTGAGATCAAGAGACTCAGTGCAGTGTCTGAGGACTTAACTGCAAGTTCTCATTACTCCTTTCTTAACTTCTCATTAACTTTTTCCTTAATGGCAGTGTTCAAGAGCTGAGAAGTCTCAGGGCCATACAGTGAAGGAGGGAGCTATCAGTAGAGTTGCCTGATGGAACCTCAGCACTTTCTTGACCCAGAATCAGCTGAGCAATTAGCAAAAAAGTTTGTTAGATTCTGTACTACTGAGGACTCTCTCAAGATTTGCCATTGTGTCTTTTTCCCATTCCCGCTCATCACAAAGATCTTCATTATCTCTGCCTTGTGACGCCAAGTCTGCCTTTGTCTTTGTGTCTCTTAAATTACTCTTAAAGTTTGCAATGAAAAGAGCTTTGAGCAGATCCAAGCCTCCAATTGGGATAAGAAGAAGCAGTGTCTATGTTTGGATGTATTGTTATTAGTGGTGCCTTTATGTGATTGACCTGTCATTTTGCTGGCTTGTGTTTACTGCCTCCATCCAGGTTATTTTTAGCAAGTTTTGCTCTGATGTTTCGTAAGTAATAGGCTGTGCTTTGATCAGAGGCCTGTGCTAAGTTACAAGTCTCCAGTTCCTTCTCACTGTGCAAATATTTGTCTTGCCAGTTTGGGAGCTACTTCTATTTTATCTTCAGGTGAGGAACAAGACACAGACATTTGTCTGTCTCCTGCTTCCTTGTTATTTTAATCCAGGTGTAAGTGCCTTTTTGCAGGGTTGAAGATATGTTGCTGCCTTGCTTGGCTTCTTTTAAAGTAGGTGCTGAAGAATCAATCAGTCACTGTCTTGGTAGTTCTACAGGACTGAGCTAGCTACAACAGGACTGAGGTAGCTTCACAAGTCAATTGCTTCCCTGCCCTCCCCCCCATTCTCTTTGTCAGTATATTACCGACCTGCAGCAATTAGCACAAAACGGGCAGTAGCAGGGATGTAGGGTAGGAGAGTGTGTTTATTTGGCTGGCGATTGTTACAAACATTTGTTCTTTCTCCCAGGGTCCTTGGCAGTGTCAGTAGCTGATATGACTGCGCCTGTGGTGGGCTCCTCTGGAGGCGTGTATGCTCTTGTCTCAGCTCACTTGGCCAACATAGTCATGGTGAGTACCAGAATGACTGTCTACCCTTCGGAAGTGAGCCAGGTCTGGTGGCTGAAAGGGATTGGAAATGGGGCCTGACCCGGCTGTTGGTCAATCAGAGCTTGCCCCAGTTAAGAGTCTTGTCTCAGTGGTGTGGTCCTGGAATGGAAATGCAGCTGGTGACTTGGTACCCTGATGACTGGCAGTTTGTCAGGAGAAGCCAAAGATGCTGGTAATCCAAGATTTAACAGTGTACTCCAGGCTATCAGCTCTTCTTGCAAGGGCTGACAAACATTTGGAAAAGAAGGAGCTGTCTGGCTCTGCAGAAGTTGCAGACCTGTTTCCGTCTGCATGTGCCATGTAATGTTAGTGGGTACCTAAGGAAATTTAGTATTTGGTGGACTTGTGTGCAGAATATCCCTGATCTCCATTTGTAAATCCCAGACTGAAGCTGAACCCTGGGCGTACTAGTGATGCATTTTTTGCTGTTTCACCTAATGAAATACTTTACAAAGGTCAGTAAATACCAGCATCATCATTCCTCTAACACCTGGAAACAGGAGCTCATCCAAGGTCCTCAGCCAGGTGGTGGCAAAGCTCAGCATATCTGCCTGTATGACTCGTAAGCTGACCGCTGGGCAAAATGGCTTTGCTGAGAGAGGATTTGTGTGTAGTGGTACAGGGTTGCATGTCTGTCCTGTACCAGCAATGTCAGAGCAGAATAACCATAAAAGTGATGGTAATGTGTCCTCCCCTGGATCTGAGTAGGAAGATAGTGCGGGTCAGCTGCAGTAGAGACGTAAGGTCTGTTATATGGGTGCTGGAAAACACATATGTGTGTGGTGATACTTGTGTCAAGCCTAAAAGAAAACCTTGTATTTAACGCTTGTGTGTAGCAAAGTCCACAGGCTCCAGCTGCAGCCCACAACGGTGCTGCTCCAGGCAGCCTTTGTAGCAGCTGGGCACAGGGAAAGGGAGTGAATTCCTGAGCAGAATAGGTCTTCTTTGCTGTCTTCAAGTTTTTTGGAGCATGAATGATCTGGGGGGCTGTTGTCCAAATTAGGACAGTTGAGTGGCTGGCAGAGAGCTAGGGAGTGGAGGAGAGGTGCTACCCCTATACCACAAGGTTTCTGCTGGGGAAATGCTTCCTTATATACAGTTATTTTCAGTATGATTTGTGTTCCCTGCCACTGGGCCAGCAGAGGCAGGAGGGAGTTTCCTCTGTCTCACAGGGTGGTAATGCAGACACAGGGTTTTTTCACACTGAGATTCAGAGGGGGACATTTGAGGAAATTTTGGTTTGCTTTAGAGGAAGAGGCTCTGCTGGAGGTGTGTGGAGAGTCTTCACCAGTTACCTTCCCAGACTTCTCAAAACATTGCAGTGGCCTGTCATTTCGCTACTCATTGGCCTCCTCCAAATCTATTTAGCAATTGCTACCTTAGCATCTATATTTCTACATTATCTGCTCCCTCTCTTCTCATCTAAAATTACTTTTACTGCCTTTCCCATTCTGGTGGAATTTTTTTGCTTTTTCTTGCCCCCTCTTCTGTCTCTCTGCTCACTTAGTATCTAGATGGGATGCTCCCACATGCTGAAAGACACGTTGGCCATTTGCTGGTAAAACACACGGTCTTGGACAGGTGCTTTGAGCATGCTGGGAAGAGGAGGGACTGTTGCAGGGAGGGTCTCTTGAATATTCTGTTCCCTTGTGCCTCCTGGTAACCAAAGGAAATGAAAACATTCCTGCTTGTAAAAATAAATATTCTTGGAATCAAATACATAAAACAACCAATGGGGGAAGCAATAAAGCATATCACCCTAAGGAAAAGAGTAAGGGGAGGAATTAAAAACAGCTACATGGAAATGAAAACTGAAGGAAGCAGCACAGCGTGAGTTCAGAGCCTTCTGACTGGGCTAGGTGTCTCTGTGGGGAGACAAAATGAGTTACTTATTTTGTAGAGATTGCATTTTTGCAGTCACAGAAGTGATTTACAGACATCGCAAATGAAACTCGAATATGTGTCATACGTATTGCAGAATATTTCTTCAGCAGGCTGAAAAGTCACTGAGTGCCATGAAACAGGCTGAAGAGTTTGCAAACTTCTTTTTTATTCCTTCAGTGTGATGAACAGGGAGTTTTTCACAAGAAACCTGGTAGCTTGGTATCTCATACTGCTTTCAACAGGCAAAATTTCATTTAGTCACTTAATAATAATAATAATAGTAATAGTGTTGTCATACGTCTGAGTTCCCCAGAACACGATCTCTTTTTCTGCTTGGAAATTTTGTGCAAGTGGAAAATGAGGAATTTAAATATTTCTCCCAGGATATCTGACTATCTTTTGGAGATTCTTATTCCACTATATTGATTAATGACCGAGCCTGAAGACAGAGGAGACCAAATCCAGGCTTTCTTATGGCACTGTTTCCTTGGTATGCTTTTATTGAGGTTTTTATTATTTGTGTGTGCTCTGCTGAAGGTCTGAGTTGCAGAATTTCAGGGAGCCTGAGGTACAGATAGTAGCACTGGAAAAGTACAGTAGGGCTTGAATGCACCGAGAAATTGCCTGACCGGTGAGTGCTGGGTCTCCAAGTGAATCATGATGAGCCGTGTGATGTTAACCAGAATGATGCTTATGTTGAATGCTAGGTACTACTTACCATAATTTTATTTGACGTGTCCTAATACAACAGGGTTTTGCAGGGTATGTAAATTCAGATATTTTCAGAAGTTGGAATTTAAGGTGAAACATCATACTAACACATTAAAAATTGGCCAGTCTGAAGAACAGAGAATGGCAAGGCCAGCCGAGGACCATGCCACACCAGCTGGATCTCAGGCAAGGCAAGTCAGTAAGACTGCCAGGCAAAGAAGTTATGGACTGTCCATCACTTGGACATGACTGCAATATATCCTTTTCGGTTATGTCTCTGGGATTGACAGATCTGTGTTTGGTATGGTGTGTGGAAAGTTGAGGTGGAAAAGGCAATGAAAGGGGTTTGTTTCAAGGTATGGTTGTCCTTGATGCTCTTCCAGTGTAGATCTGAATGTAAAATCCCTCCAGGTTTGCATGCAGCATCACTTTGTTTTCCTTGTCTCTTTTCCAGAACTGGTCAGGAATGAAGTGCCAATTCAAACTGCTGCGTATGGCTGTTGCCTTGATCTGTAGTAAGTATCTTGGCACACACACAATCCTGTTTTGTTTGCCCTTGTCATAAGAGTTCATGCTGATTCAGAGAGTTTTGACTTTGCAGCAGTTTTGGTAGGAACTTGCAGCTGGATCTTCTAGCAGCAGAAACCACATCGCCCTCAAATGCAGATTTTGGCTTTCAACACAAGCATTTGTAAATGAGGATTATTTGTTAGCCAACATCTGTAGCTTGTGGCATTTGTGAAAATCTGGGACTTAAATGTCTCGTCTTTGAATTAGCAAGCAAGAAATGCTTTCATAATGATAATACTTAGGTTTCCTAGAGCACTTCCTATCTGGGATGGCAACAGCGTTATACACACATTAATGAATTATCTTCCAGCCATATCTCTAGGGTGGCATGATAAGGGAAACTAAGCTGTGTATTCATCAGAGACAACTGTC
>VYZV01022064.1:20678-31696 GCA_013401275.1 Pandion haliaetus | reverse complement strand
TCCTTTTTTTTTTTTTTTTTTTTTTTTATGGTTTTGATATAAGTTTTGGAAGGCAAATGTTCCCCCACCTATCTACACTCCTACAAACCCAGACCACTTACCAACCACTGGGGAGACCTCATGTCTGTGCACCACAACCCTTACACAGCCATGGCTTTCCAGCTTCCCTATGCTTGCCGTACAAGGCAGTTTCTCCCTCTTCATCTCTTCCAGGATGCAGAACTGCCTGCAAGATGAACTTAAGAAGGGGTAGACCTAGACAATTAATTTATTTTTCCTTCTTTGTTCCAGTGAGCTTTGAATTTGGAAGAGCCGTGTGGCTGCGATTCCACCCCTCTGCTTACCCACCATGCCCACACCCCAGCTTCATGGCTCATCTGGGAGGGGTGATGGTTGGAATCACCCTTGGTGTCATCATCCTGAGGAACTATGAGCAAAGACTCCAAGACCAGACTTTATGGTGGATCTTCCTTTCTATTTATGTCATTTTTGTCTTGTTTGCCATCTTCTGGAACATTTTTGCCTACAGCCTGTTGGATCTAAAGCTACCTCCCCCTCCTTGAAAACATGGGACAGAAAACTCGAGAGCGGAAGTCATCTGTCAGCTATATTAAATGAATGAAGATGGAGGATCTATTTTTATATTTAACTTAGAGGAGGATGATTCTTTTGAACACAAGTGTGTGCTGGAGGAGATGCTTAAAGATCTCACAAAAGAATGGGCTGATCAGTTTGTTCACAAATCTAGCAGGTACTGTAATACTGGCTGGCCTGGACCCCGCAGTTTCTCCACTGTCAGGGCTCCCATTGGGCAGCTCGTACCTGGGCACTTATCACTTGGTTTGTTAGCACACATCAATATTTTGTATGAAATATTTGTATTTTCCAGGTCAGTGCTGGAATTATGGCCAGTTGTTGAATGAATCTCCTCAATGTTACTGAACACTAAAAGGGAAAAAGAGCAGACACTTACTAATTAGAGACTCACATGGTACTCACAAGGCAGCTTGGGTTTGGTTTCTATGGACACACCTGACTCTTCAGCCATACCAGTGCCACTGTCTAATTGCTTGAACGGTTCCTAAGATATTTTAGCCTACGGTGAAACCTGTCTTATGCACCTTTCAAAGGAATCAGCAGAACTTGATCACCCAAAGTGATGGAGACTGGTCTTCAACTACAGGTCAAATGAAATTGCACTATAAACCTTGGGAACTCCTGGAGTGTTGTGGACACCCAGCCAGAGCTGGCTTTTACTGTGCATGTTTCACTTGATTTTAATTTTTTTTTTTCCCCAGCCTGCTGTGGCTAGAGGGTGTGGCTGGGTTTTCTTTTTTGAAGGATGGAGAAAAGGAGGGCAAATGGTCAATCGTGTTTTTATCAGCTGACAATCAGGTGCTGTTTTCTTCTCACTTTATTTCTGGCCGCTTAGATCCAACACCTGGCCTGCAGTGAGCTCCTAGCAAGGATCTCAACTCTTCCATCAGGTTCTCACTAGAAAAGTGGGAGAGAATCACCTATAGCAGCACAGGGTGGGAACTATCTAGTCTTTACAGCCATACAGTCCATTTGGGGCCAAATCTGTCTACTGAAGTCAGTGGAGTTAAATCAGGTTATATGTAGCACTGGTTTCCTGCTGAAGTGGAAAGGGTGTTACTGTGTTAGAGTGATCATTCTGAAACAGATAAAACTGTTTTTACAGTGACTGCTAAATTTTGAGGATGCCTTTTCCTGAGGCAATGGATGTTCAGGGGCTCCAAGAAACAGTTAGTTGCAATGATGCCTTTTTCTTTAACTTTAGTCAAGCCCAGGTTTTAGCAATCTGTACCTGGTCTGCAGCACAGTCCATACAGTTGCCTGCACGGACCTGGGGACCAGACAGGAACATCTGTAGCACAAGCAGTGCTTATAGGTACAATTCTCTGTAAGGTGCTTATGTTATTTTGCTTCTCACTTTAGAGAGCTGCCAAACTACAGTCCAGGAATATGGATGCCCTCCTTTTCTCTCCCCTTTACCCACCTAGTTTGATGGCCTGGGTAAAGCAGCCATAGGAGTCTCTCTAGACTAGCTCTTTTCTTCATTTTTCCTAGTTGCACACTGGTGCCCATGCACCAGTCACCAGAGCCTTCCACAGCACATCTAATGGGCACTGTAGCAGTTGGGTTTGCTCTGTGCCAAAATGTCTCTGTATCGTGGGCTTTATTCTCTCAGCTGTGTAATCGGTGCTGCCAGATGATACCACAAACTGGTAGGAGTCTCTCTTTCTAGAGGGGACATTCACAAGTGCTTATCAGCTGCCCTCTTCTTTGCCTCTTATGGGAACAATCTCTCTGGTCTGGAAGGGTGAAGTTCAGCTCCCACAGTATGCCCTAGTAAAAATCCTGTTGCCTCAGGGAAAGGGAGAGGGGAGAAAATAAGTGTTTCTACAGCCTGGCATAAGCCTTACCTGCAAAAGAAACAATTTTTGCCACCTTTGTGCACAGGAATGGGATCTCTGAGGGCAACCTTTGTTGTTCTGCATGGCTAGTACATTGCTCATGGGCCCTCAGATCAGGGAACAAGAGGAAACATTAAGGGTCAGACCTCTGGTCATTTTGGAAAAGGGGATTGGTTCCCTGTGCCATTTTACCTCTGTAATTCGGGTCTAGATCAAAGCAGTCATGAGAGTTTACATGCATCATTTCAGGTGCTGGCCCAGTGAGATCACCTCCCTGGGAAGCAGCAGGCAAGCAGGAGAGCAGGGAGCTAGGAGAACACTGACAGAAGCACGGTTAACACGTAAGGAGGACGTACTTTTCCTCACTTATCGCTAAGCCTTTCTGATTACAGATGCCTTTAAAACAGAGGTGAGCAGAAATGGGAGTTTGCCTGGAAGTTTGAGGAAAACTTTGAAAATTTTGTTAGAAAATTTCAATCACAACAAAACCCAGATTATTTTGCCTATAATTTACCAGAGTATAGTATGCACTGATGGACTTTTATTTTTGGTTTCTCAACTGAAAGCTATTTAATGTCCATTAGTTTCTCCCCAGGAAAGGTTTTTATGCTTGCCAGTGATGTGCTCTGGGGTGAAGCAGCAAGCTACAAGTTCAAGGGCCACCAGTTTCTACATCAGCCTGACCCTGGCTAATGTATCTTTGCCTCTGTTCAGGAGTAGGAGGGAGCTGAGCAGAATAATCCAGGCACCCTACTTTGGTGCTTTATCTGTCGATGAACGTAGTTTACATGAACTGGTTGAAAACAGCTCTGAGGTTGAGCTTATGACTTGTTCTTTTAAACTGTTGTTCATCTTTCTGACTTCCATTCTGTGCTCCCATACCCTGTCTGAGCAAGTCTACAAGCAACCCTGGGGACCAGAAGGGCCAGACTTTAAAGCAGTACTAGTTTTATTGTGGGTGAAGAAATGAAACCCTCTCACATTCCTGCTCGTCAGAGCTGAAATCCCTCCCCATACATAGAGCAGGTTGTACACGGAGCCTGTTGTCTGCTAAGAATCTATCAGCTCATGGAGTCAGGAGCAGCTCAAAGTGCTTAAGGTTTTATAATTTTTTTTTTTTAATCATTAAAATTACACTGTGAAAACTTGTTATGTTTTTGCAGAGTATCAGGAAATCTAGTTATGTTATTTTCTAATGCATCCAAGTGCTGCAGCACCAGAGAGCTAATAGCAACCAGGCTTTTCTTTTACCTCCAGATGTCCTTGAAGCTGCTGGCTTATGTTGGAGAAGTAATATTCTCCATCCTGCTCATTTGTGGTTCCAACTTGTCACAGTCAGCAATGTGTTCCTGAAGGAGCTGTCCAATGAGGGACTGGTTTTGGTGATTGTTTTGGTTTCATTTCAGCTGCTGCCAGGATTTTACAAATTTGAACAGTGCACGTTAGAGGAAGTTATTTTATGCTTGTGTCCTTGAGTGAGGACACACCACCTGGAACAAAAAAAAGCTGTTTCTGTGCTGGACTTCCTATTTAGTAAGTATATTGCAGCACTGGTCCAGTGAGGATGGGTGTAGGGAATAGTAATGCAGACTGGGAGAGCCTGGGGTTGTAGAGCTCCTTTGGGGACACCTGCCAGCAGCACTGCGACTGCACAGATGGGGACCATCCCCAAGCCTCTTGCTGATCCCTCATCCCAGAGGAGAGATGGGAGAAGTGGCTCAGGCAGCCGTGGGGAGGAAAAAGGACGAGGAGAACCAGGTAGATCAAAGTCCACGGGGCTTGCAGATTGTACCTTTTATTCCTAGATTCTTGGAGACAGGTAGAGATTAATTTTGCACACATCGGTAATATAGGAAGGAGGAGGGGGAGGGTTGTAATGGAGTGGTGGGAGAGGAGGTTACCAGGAACAATCTCTGAGTGAGGTGTAGAGGAGTTGTAAAAATGCTGTTGAATTTACTTTTGCTGAGTTCTTAAGACAACAGCTCATGTCACTTTTTCCCCATCAGTTGATGAGGAATCTTAGCACGTATGTGGCATATTTGTGGTTCTTCACTACTTGCTCCTGTAGCAGTAGTAGGTATTTTATCAAAGGGGAAGGGAGAGGCTAGAGAAATTATTGTTGTCTGAGGTTGCTGGACTAGAAATAAAGCTCAGGGATTCTGTGCCCCAAGACCTCGCTCCTTCTGATGTTGATGCCCATATGTTTTAAATCAGATTAGAACAATTTGAACTGGGGTATGAAGGATGGAGTTTGACACATTTAGAGCTGATACTAAAATAACAGCTATCTGCTGACCTCACAAGACAGCTACTGTTTTGTGCCAATATTTAATCTCACAGGATTGTGGGTAGGACTTTCACACATACTTCAGTGAGTAAAGAGCTCAAAGTCTATCTGTTTACATAGACTCAAGCTCAGCTCAATTGCTTTGGAAATCCCATCCACTGGTTTTACCTGAAATGGAACTGGAGAATATGGATGTAGTTCAACACCAGCAGCCTCTGGAAGCAAACTGGGATCTAGAGAACAAAGGCCAGCACCTCTGGGGTTTTAGCCTCTGAATATTGCCACTGTTCTGTTTCTTTTATAGTAGTGGCTGCTCTACAGTGCTCTGTGATACGACTCAAAAATTCCTTCTGCAATCACTGATGCTGAGAGCTGTTTATAAAGGAAAACAGTGCATTTTGCAGCTCTATAAAGAAAGAATCATACATAAGGCCTAAACCAAGCTTGTTTAAAGGTAAATGTATTTTTAATGTCACCATTAATCATTGGCTCCTAATTGGAAAAAGCTTTCTAATGTGGTATTTCTGAAATGCCAGTAGTAGTACAGAAAATTTATGTTTCAGGGTACTTCACAACACACAGCACAAAATATTCCCTAGGTCTGATTTAAGTAGTAAAAGTACCTTAATCTCCAGTGAGCTTAATAGATACGTTAGTCACTGACTGTCTCCTGACTCCCCCACAGTGTCTGTTTGGTTTGCAAATAAAGCTAGATTTATGCAGCTTTTCTTTTGCTTACACTACTAATGCTAACAACACATCCAAGTGTTAAACATGAAGCACTAAACAATGTAATTTTCTGCCTTAAAATACTGAAAAAATGATACTTTCCCGTTAAGGGCTAGTAAAACAAAATGATATTTGCAAGGTAAGATGCTATGGTATGTTTCCAAATATTTTTGTATTGTGTACATTCTGTATATTTTTGTTGTAACAATATTATTTGAGCGCAGAATCCATTAAATTTTTTTGTTGGTGTTTTTTTTTTTTTGCTTTGTTTTCTGTTTCTTTTTTCTTTTTTTAAATAAAATTGAGCTGTTCTATGTCACATGGCAAAAAAACACCAAAAAAACCCTTTCAGTTTTGTAAGTTTGTCTACAGTTAACACAGTACATAACAAAAGAGCAATTAATGTTGAGCTCTGCAATGTAATCTTTTAATAATGACATTGATAACTCATTTTTATGTCTCTCTAAGTGTCTACCTAGAAGATAAAGAAGAGAGTGAACTGCTGCTTTATTTCTCCACGAGATATAACAAGGATGCAGAACTGGCTTGGGACTTGTATTGAAATTCATGCATTGGCCCACCATTTGACAACTGACATTTTAGTGCAGTGGTGACTTCAGGGGAGGTTGATGACCAAGTACATTAGACTGTTTAAATTTTTTTTATTGGGGTGCAGGGTTGTTCGTTTTTAGCTTCAGTATCTACTGAATGTCTTAAAATCTTAGAGCCAACACATTCTTCTTGTCTCTTGAATCAATAGTGGGAACAACGTATCCAGGAAGTTCTGCAGCAAACCTCCAACTCATTTAGTTGTTTTGAGATAACTAAAATAAAAATCCTTCCACCAATGTGGAAGGGGAAGGCTAATTTTGAAAAATATTTTGTGGTTTTGTTGGGAAACATTGGGTTAAAGCGTAACTTAAAGAAATGAAGATGTAACTAGGAGCAGTTCCTATCTGATTTGTTATTTCTAAGGGGAGACAGATCACTGCTACCGTATGTGGGACTCAGCTCTTGCTGTTAGTTTTCTGCACTTAACTGAACTTTCCGAGACGCTTAAATCTCTTTATTCATTAGTTGAGGACTTTCAGCAAGAAGGTAAAGTGGGTTTTGTCAGTTTTTGTCAGTTAATACAGGAAGTGATACTGTCTGCTAGCACCATACATTTTTCTTGTTGGCTAAAATAATTTTAGAAAGGCAAACTGCAGGACAGAAATATTGCCAGTTCCAGTGTATCTGTCACAGAGAATGAGCCAAAAGCTGGCAGCCTTGGTACTCAGCTTTGATGACACAAACTCATAAAACTCATTAGCATTTTATTCCCATAGCTCGAATCCTATTCTGTATAGTAAGCATTGCTCTTAAGTGTTGGAAAGAGAAATACTAATTGGTTTATATGATACTTCTCTTGGGGTAAGGAGGGGGGAAACCCAAAAAAACCAAGCCAGACCCTTATCTTTCAAACTGCAAGAGGTCTGTAGCAGTTAAATCTAAACTTGCATTCTTAACATAGGCCTGGGGGATTTTGTGTTTGGGTGTTTTGGGAGTTTTTGTTTGTTTGTTGTTTTGGTTGGTTTGTTTTTTGTTTTTTTTTTTTTCCCCAGAGTTGCAAACCAGACCCTTAAAATTACAGTAAAAATCTTTCATTAAGTGCACATCTCAGCATCTTCTGACCTTTTTGCATGCTTCATCCTGAGCTTTGAATAGCTGATTGCTGGAGGAAGTTAAGTGTGTAATACTCTCCAGGCATTCATGCAGCCAAAACGGCTGCTTTTGTGCATTATTTATTATGCTTTTGTTTGATTTCCTTTAGTTTTGTTTTTTTAAAATAGAATTTATAATGGAAAGATGCCAGTAAAACCTGTAAATTCATGAACTACCAGGGTGTATTTCAGTGTGTGTGTCTGTGTGTGTGTGTACTTGTGAGCGTCTTGAATTTAGTAGTTAGGTAACTGAATGGCAAAGGCACTGCAAATCTGGCAGAAGCAAGATGGTGTTAAAACAAAGGCTGCAGAAAGCAAGTAGTTATGTTTTTCATGCCAGCCACCTTTAGTGCAGGGAAAGTTCCGGAAAAGGAACTTGCAATAGAAAAAACTACGACTGAAGCCATCCACATGTAACAGAGTACAAATTCAGTGAGACTGATATTGAACAATGCGTTACCTTGCAGAAGAGAGGCCCAACAAGACTAAGCAAGGTTTTACAGTTAAGGTTAAAAATATCTGGATTTTTAATAGTGATTTATCATACTTAAGTGAATGTAGTACAGGTCACAGGATAATAGGGTAATTCAGGTTCTAAGGCACTTCAGACCACTTCAGCCATTTTATTCTTGAAAACTTCCAGGGATGCAGACTGGGCAAATCAATTGTGGGAGCATCTCAGGAAAGGTCTATCACCACCAGCACTGCTGCGCCTGGGACTGACCTACTCTGTAACCATTAAGGCCAGCACACACAACAACTGGCCCCACGAGCCTCCAGCCCAACATCTCCACCCAGCTGCAGGCACAAGGAACAGGACAGGACTACTGCAATGATTTCTTACACTCCTACCAGATCACAGCTACCTCTTCTTCATATCCAACTTCCCTTTTTTTGCCCCCTTATCAGGTAAAATAGTAAACTTAGTTAAAAATGTACAAGAGCAACCAAGGGTGATGTATTTTATTAAGTGGTGTGCTGCTTTACTCACTCTTGAATAAAATATGCTGAGGGAAAACATTGTGACTTCTCGGAGCTCCTGCAAATGAGAGAGTAAGGGGCTTGATTTCTTTCAAACTACTTTTATTTTCTTCTCTGACCTGCCCATATATGTTACACGTCACCTTAGCTGTCAGTATGACACTTGCAGAGTCCTGCACATTCCACTAGCAGCTCTTCTGCATTGTGTGAATAAAAGGTTTTAAAGAAGAGAGATCAAGGACAACGCTAGTTTGTAATTTAATATAAGCACACTATTAAGGATTCAAATGTGTTTTATTGTAAACCTTATTATAGGTTCAACACAGTGGTGTCACAGGAAAGCATTCAACTTTTATCACCATAGTATACAGCAATGGCAGAACAGTCAAACTTAACTGCATTAGTTAAGACTGTTACAGTTACTGTTTCAGGGAGAGTTGTTCAAATGCCCCAGGTCAAGCGTTCAAACAAGACCCTCTGCTGCAAAGGAAAGCAACAGGGAGTTTTGCTTGTATGAGGTTTGCAGAACTAGTCCTTGTTTATGTGGTCACTCAGAGGTCTCGTGAGTTTTGATTCCAGCTGTAGCCAAGTATTCTGCTGGCTAAATGTCCTATGATGTGGGTAAGAATTCATTGCTGAAATACAATGAAATGTTTTAAAGTCTGAATAATTAACTTGGGAACTGAGTATACTTCAATTTCTGAAGTTTCTATTAAATTAAAGTTAATATTTAATCTGTAAAATTTTCAGGTTTAATTCTCCACAGTTGAAAAACATACGATTATTTACAGTTATGCAAAACAGGTACTAAGAACACACAAAGAATGTCTTGATCACAACGCAAACTAATTAAGAAGGGAACTCATCAGCCTGGGAATTTAACATGTCTGTCCAGTGTATGTATGCATGCATACATACATACAAGCACATACAAACTGATTCTTAAAACTCTGTTCAGTCTTAAGGCAGTTCTGTTTCACACCAATTAACAACTTGTTTATCTAGTAACAGCAGAACAAACTGCAAATTTGAAAGTAGAATGTGGAAACTAGCTACAGACTTGTTACCTATGTTCTCTTATGTAAACATAAACAAATATGATTGATTTACTCTGACTTATGCAGATGTTTGTGCTTCTTTAAGATCTGGTTACTTTTGTTTTAATACATAATGATTAGACATGATCATTTTAAAGATATTTAAAATATTTAAAACACTGAAATGCTTGCCAGCTAAGGGATTTGTTTGGTTGGGGTTTTTTTCGTGCTATTAATGTAAAAACCAAATGTGATGATTTCCTCAGAAACAAAGCAAGTAATTTGGAGAATCTGGTAAGCACTGAAAACTATGCAGGAGTTTGTATGATCTGATATTTACACATTAAAAAAAGTTCATACTGCTTTCTCTAGAAAAGAGAAAAGGCAGATGAAACTGCAACTTAGCTTTGACTTAGGCAATACTTTTAAATATAAATTAAAAATCCTGCAATAGTGAAACTAAGCCACACAGAAAAAATTAATGATTTATACAATACCCTCATATGAGTACAGAATAATTAAGATAATTTTAAGCCACTGATGTTTCTCTCATGAATTCCTCAAGGACGGTCACCACGTTTCTGGCTTCTAGCATTTCTGCATGTTCTACTTTAACAATCTTCAAAAGGATGTCTCCGCTGCCACAGTTCTTTAGAAACATGTAACACTTGAACAAGGCGTAGTGGTTCATTTCAGCCTGGCGGATAAACCTCTTCAGGTTGTTAATGTCTTGTATAGCCTGGGAAAAGTGACAGAACATTTTCTTATTCTTCTATGTGGAAAGAAAACATATTATCATGTGGAAAAGCAAAGAAAGAATAGCAGGAGAAGCAAAAGCATTTCCAATAGGAATTTTATATTACCATTCATGAGTAATATAAGAATTGAGTACTGTCTTTGATGCATATTACCACTGTTACTGTAATGATGCAAAATGTGTGGACAGCACAACTTGATCATGTCCAAACTTGCATCAAGAGTTCCCCTCTTCTATTACGGCAGATCACCTAAGAAGTGTTAACTACCGAATCCATGTTACCAATTACACGACATTGTGTGTGTGCACAGCTCAAATTAACAGTATTTTAAGGAAAAAGAGAAAAAGTGGGTTTTATTTTAAATATGAGAAAATGCCTTTGGAGTACTCACTGAAGAATCTTTCAGACTACTTCACATTCTGGTCTTGTCAGCTACAGTAAGCCAGTCCTCAACTTAAACTTCAGAGATAATCAGTTAACAACATACAGACTTCGTAACTAACCTAAAAGTTTTCTTTGCTGCAAAAAGAATATTTGCTCCCTCAGTAACCCTGATGTCTTCTCCAAGTCTTTAACATATATGAACAGGTACCTTCAATTTAAAGTTTTCCAAAATCTGCCGGAAGAGAAACGGATTTCCACCTTCAGCACCATTCACAAAAGCATGCATCCAGTCCTCACAGAATCTGTTGCTTCCTGTTACGTGTTCAGAAACACAGAGAAGAGATGAGAAAAAGTAAATGAACTTAACATAAGTTCACCTGCATTCCCTTGGTTTAATCACTCTCACACAACACCTGGTAATAGTATACCCAGGCCAGGAAACAAGTCTTAAGAAAAGCAAACAGCTATTACAGGCAGGTGATTACAGGCAATTCTGTTCTAATTGTTGAATACCTTTTCACAACATTTGTCAAAAATACAACAGGAAAAAAAAGTTTTGCAGTTTCCCTGAAGGGTAAAAGTCATAGTTTCATGGTCCACAAACTAAATGCACCATGGATTTTATTATCAGCCATTTTCAAACCAGAGTTCCAGGGTGTATGGTAAAACAAACTACTCCACTACCTCATAGGAAAACAGGT
>VYZV01022064.1:0-14193 GCA_013401275.1 Pandion haliaetus | reverse complement strand
CCCCCCCGCCTCCTCCCGCGCGGCCTAGTTCGCCCGATCCCGCTTCCCTCGCTTGAGGCCTCGGCCTCACGTCCGATCCGTGAAGCCAGGGCAGGCGGCGGCTTCCCCGGCCGGCTGTCCCTGGCAATCCTGTGGTCAGGCCCGGCGGGATTGCCGGGGTCGTGAGGAAAATGGAGAGCGGTCTTTATCCCCCGGGGGGAAGGATGTTAACGGAAGAAAACCCTGCCTCTGATAAATACGGTTATTCAAGAAGAAGTGGGTCAGATGTCGTTAAAAGAGACTTTTTGAAAACTTTTTTTTGGGGAGGAGGTACTTTCAAATTTGTAATTCCTGCATCAAAGTCACATATAATTTCTTAGTAGCCAGAAGTACTGGCGGATTTTTCTTAGATTGCTCCTTCAGTTCTTCAAAATCTGCTTTCTGTTGGGGGGTGATTACAGATTTACTGTTTCTCTAAAACATTTCTGCCCAATCTAAAATTGTTTAATGAAAAAATTTATAAGCTGCTCTGAGATATTTTACCATTTTATGTTGGAAGGCATCTGTGCTTCTGTTTGAGATACTAATATATTTAAAGTTTTCGTAGAAGTGAGGGCCACATTGTGTTAACTAGGAACAGCTAATAAGTAACAAATGTGTATTTGTCTTATTTAGGAAGATATGTGTGGAGCATTTGCTGAAATATTAACGCTGACCTGCAGACAGGAAATTGTAGTTTGCATCTGCTGGCACAAAGTTGTCCAGAAGGTTCTTTGCTTAAAATCTTTCTGTTTAAAAACAGAGAATTCTTTAATGACTGTAGCAAATTATGCAGTGCCATACGAATTGGTAGCTGGATAACTGAAAAGGAAAGGAATTTTTAACTAACACCTTTGCTCTCTTTTATAAATGTTAGCTACTGACACTTGTTACTAAGTAGGCACTTTAAAGTATTTAGCATCACTTCCCTTTTGTGGATTTCAAGTCTATTTCTCCTTTAATGCTTTAGCAACTTTATTTTAATGTACATGTGTGCAGAGAAGCAATGAGTCCACTTAGAAATAACTAGGACTTGAAAAGCATGTGTCAAAGAATATGGAATCAAGTGATGATTCTGATTGCATGCACGCATCTTGCCAGTTTTGTACCTGTCTGAAGGGAAATGCTGGATGGTGTGAGGGGGAGGTTTGGTTTCAGACATCCATGAAGTATTTGTCATGCTTTGAATGTGCTGTGCTGCTTTTTTTTTTTTTTTTTTATGGTTTAGGAAAAATTACAGTAATGCTCATTAGCTTAGTGTTATATAGAAGGTTACTTTCAGGATTAAATGTTTCCTTAACAGTCTTCAACAGGTATTGTAACAGGGATTTTGATGATGAAAAAATCCTTATACAGCATCAAAAAGCAAAGCACTTTAAATGCCATATATGTCATAAGAAACTGTATACAGGACCTGGTTTAGCTATACACTGCATGCAGGTAAGAAGTTTTAGACTTAAATAAGATTTTCTTAACAGTTTCTGAAATTGGAATTAATAGTGAACTTAAGGTGGCAGTTTTGGAGCTTCCAGAGTCTTAAAAACTGATGAGAAAAAGACAGCAGTAGTCTGTTTCCAAAACAGGAGTTCTGTCATATGGAGAGTATGCAGTAGAGATCTCTGCCGTCACTTTTGGGGTGTAGGAGGAGTGAAGGAATTGTATTGTCTTGGTGTTCAGAAGACAAGTTTATATAAACTGGTTTTAGAAGCTAATAGTAGTTAACAGTGATTAGGAAGCACATGTCAAGAAAATGCTTGGCCAGAGAGATTCTTCCCATTAAAGATGTTCCTTTTCTATCTTGAAACTGGCTAAGGAACACATAGAATCTAACCTGANTTTTTTTTTTTTTTTTTTTTTCCCCCTTTAGGTACATAAGGAAACAATAGATGCTGTTCCAAATGCTATTCCTGGAAGAACAGACATTGAACTGGAAATCTATGGCATGGAGGGCATTCCAGAAAAAGATATGGAGGAACGAAGGAGGTTACTTGAACAAAAAACTCAGGGTAAAGTGTAATCTAGCTAGTTATCTTGTTATTTTCCTAGTCTGTTTCTTACTGATACTAAGCTGTTTGATACAGGTCTCGCTTCTCAGAAGAGTGAGGGTTGGGTTTAATGCATTCTTTAACTGCAGCTCTAGGCATTTGCCAGTTGAGAGATATTTTCCTTTTCCCTTTCAGAAGTAGCTGCATGCCAGTGCAGCTGTAACAATTACCTAATGAATATGGGGATGGTGATTTTGTTTTTGAGGGTAAGGGGAGGAAAGGCCAGGGGTGATACAAGTGTGATGCCCAAATATTTTTCTTTGCTGTTTAAGTATACCTTTGTTTGAACTACATTGGTTTATTCTGGACAGTGTGAGACTGACCCATTTATGTTGAGGGTCATTACAGTGTGAGTCACTTTCCTTCCTTTTATTATTTATATGTATAGGTAGGCTCACATAGTTTTTCTTTGTGATTTGATGAATTTTTTAACATGCTGATAAAATCTGAATTTTATTTTCATTCCAACCAGATTACCCCAGATAAAATGAATTTTATAGAATATAATTTGCCTTCAGTCTGACCATATACATTGTACTCTTTAGCAGAGAGCCAGAAAAAGAAACAACAGGATGATTCTGATGAGTATGAAGATGATGAATCTGCAGCTTCAACTTCGTTTCAACCCCAGCAAGTTCAGCCACAGCAGGGGTACATTCCCCCAATGGCACAACCAGGTTTGCCTCCTGTGCCAGGTGCACCAGGGATGCCTCCAGGTGAAATGGTGTTTTAAGATAGTTACTGAATAGCTGAGTAGAAACACAAATTGCTGCTTGAATGCTGGAATAATAATCTGCCCTTTCTAACACTGGGTGTTAGAGGTCACAAAATAGTTTCAAGGTGCACAGGAGCAGTTTCTTCATTTTCTTCCCCCATTCTGTGTGTGCACACACATCTTCCTTTGTGAAGTAGATTAAGTTACCTAGTGCTTGCACCTAGATTGAAGGAATATGGTAGTAAGACAGATTAGTACTTTAAACATAAGTCTACCAATGGTAATTGTTTGTTGTAATAAGATTTTGGAAACAGGGCAGAAAGGCTGCTATATATCTACAGACTGCTAATGTAGAACAGGAAGTTTATACACAGACCACAAATATATTGAGTAAAGAATTCTGATCAATGACAGTGAGCGAAAACCGGTTTCTTCTCATATTTTCTGTAATGATAAGGCATGTTCTTTGGAGACTAAGAAAATTTACACAGTCTTGCAGGACTGAGAACAATGAATCTAAGTCAGACTTGCAGATAGTATTTTATATTGTGTTGTTTGTAAGCAGTGTTATTTAAAAAAACAATCTTTTAGAGCTACCTGTAAAGTATTATCCAGTCTAAATTTATTAGATGAGATTTGTTAGTGACTGTATGTTGTTGGAGTTGCTTAAAATTTATTTTTCTTTTAAGGTATACCACCATTAATGGCAGGTGTTCCACCTATGATGCCTGGAATGCCTCCAGTTATGCCTGGAATGCCACCTGGGTGAGTAGCAAGAAAGACTTGATATTACATGTTCATACTGTGCATTTTAAACTGTCACAGAAAAAGTAAAGCTAATTAGAAAAATGTATGTAGGAACCTGTGAACTCTGTAATCTTAATATTAAGGCTAACCTAAGAACTGGATGGC
The DNA here is from genome assembly GCA_013401275.1 of Pandion haliaetus. NCBI lineage: Eukaryota > Metazoa > Chordata > Aves > Accipitriformes > Pandionidae > Pandion > Pandion haliaetus. Next base: position 10,503 of record VYZV01022064.1, on the reverse strand, counting down.
TGTAAACCAACATTAAAAATATGGCCAAACTGTGAGTTGATGTATAAAGTGTGTTGCTTTTCTTCTATCTTTATTGACTAGTAGTATAGTAATTTAAAGTTCTGCTGTGTTGGTTTAGAGCCTTCTGTGAACCACTGTTCCTTTGTGTATTGTACATATGTTGTGTGCATCTGGTTATCAGTCATCAACCTAACAGGAAAAAAATACTGAATATTTTAAATTTTTCTTGTATTTTGGGCAAAAGTAACATGTTGGTTTTTATGTTTGTTTGGGGTTGACACCATACCCTATCACAATGTGTTTGGAAAATCACAGTTAGATTTTTGATTTTGTCATAAATTTTCACAGATTACATCAACAGAGAAAATACATGCAGTCATTTTGTGGTGGAAACATGTAAGCATCTCATTAATGTAATTCTAGGTACATTCATTATGCCATTTTATGTCATGTTTTTGATAAGCTTGAAATTGTCTTATTGAAAACCTCAAATATTGCCTATGAATTTGGGGAAAATGTCTAGTTAGGTTTTACTGTATAATATCTGAAGTTTTTATGTTTTACCTAAATGAATATTACAAAACTATATGTTATGAGAAATGCATTCTATAAAGTATTAATGGACTAGACCCTTAGGGACTTAGAACCTCTCTTGAACCAGAGTACAGCTCCATGTGCTCAATCCTTTACCCTGTAGGACATACTGCAGGAACTTTGATTCTAAGTTTTAAAAGTTCACTCAGGTGAAAGGTTCTCTTCTGAGATATAAATGTTGTTTTAACAGTCTCTGAATTTAAAAACCATGGCATAGTGGAACATCTTGTGGCTGCTCATCATGACTGTAGCTTTTCTGGGGGGAAACTGAACAGAATTTTATCAGGCTTGCTGGTGCTTAGTCCTCCTTAGACTCTTTGTTAACTTCAGGTGAATGTAATGTCATCTTGTGAAAAACACAAATTAATTGGCCAAAAATTCACTGCACTTCCTTTTCTGTGAAATTGAAGGGGAGGGTGGTGTGGTATTACATTATACTTTTACCTAGTTTAATCTAAAATTTTGCTTACTTAACCTGACGATCATTTTGTTTAAAAATGAGCAAAGAAGAATTAGGACCTAGGAAGCAACTTTGGTTTTAGCGACACTAGTCCTAGCACTATCCCTGCAGTTTCTCCGAAAGTCATCTTTCAGGTGGCAGCAGGCAGCGAGCAGCCAGCGCTTTTTTGCGGAGTCTAACAGATAGTTGTCAAAATGGGTGGCAAGACTGACTTTGCCTTCTCCAACCATTAACCCAAAAAAGGGGTGGTGGTTCTATGTTCCCAGTCATTACTGCTTCTGCATTGGTTGTTCTTTTTGTAGCAGTGGTAGACGAGAATAAAGACTGGGTAGCAGTATGCTGTGCAGAATGAATGCTTGCCCGTTTATGATGATTTGCTTTGATTTTGAAACAGCAATGGTGAAGGTGTCTTGACTTTGTCATACAAATAGAAGCTGCTTAGTGGGGTTTTGGTATGCATTTGGCTGCTACATATCTGCTTACTAACTAAAGTAATAACCATTCCTTTATTTTGTTTCCCTAATCCAACTTCGAGTGTCTGGGAAAATTTAAGCAAACTTAAGCTACACTTGGGTTTGTTCCCTGTGAAAGAATCGTTCATATTCATCTATAGGTTCCCAATGTAAAAGCACTTAGTGTTGTAGATAGCATATTTTTATGAAGTTGCAGCCCTGTGCAGGAGGAATTTGCTTATATTAAGGGTTGTATATATGGTTTAGATGGGGAACGTATTAATTTGTAGTGTGGTTTAGTAGATGAGGATAAAAGGAGTCATTTAGATGCCACCTTTCTTTCTGTTAGGAAATACAGGCCATTTTTTTTCTCCAGGTATCAGTACCAAGGAGGAAAAAAAAAAAACAAACCTGTTCTTAATATGAAGGAAAAATATGCCCTAATAAGGACTGCTCATTTAAAAAAAAAAAAAAATTAAATCTCACTTTTCTATCCTTAGCGTAGGGAATATTTACTGTAATTGAAACTCCAGAAACTCTCTTACCCTGTGGTCTCTGCTCTGCTTTTATCAGTATTTTGTGGCTAGTTCTACAGATTTGGGTTGTCTGCCATTCATTAGAGGAGGGAGAATGTTAAAATAATGTGAGGGTGCTGTAACCACAGAGAGACTTGTAGTGTCAGAAAGGAGTAATAGCAGATGTACAGTGATTTTTGGTGTGATTGGAGTTAGCTGTTTTTCCTACTTTCAGATTTTCTGAGTGTACTGGGAGCAGGTTATTTGAACACTCTGCTGAAACTAGTAGGCTGAAATAGATTTCAAGAGAGACATTAGTTCTGGAAATCTGATAATAGAAGTGAAAGCTTGAGGAATTAAAGTTCAAATAAAAAGTGTTTGGGGGTTTTCTTGGTGTGGTGTGTGTTGGGTTTATTTTGTTTTGTTTTTTTTTTTTTTTCTTGTGGAAAAACATTTCTAACTATGGAGTCAGCTGGTTTTGAATTGCCTCTCTTGAGAGCTTCTTGAAGTTATTTACCATAATTTTTTATCAAATACAGGTATATGCCAATTGTCTTAACAGTTTATCATGAGTGTTCATACCAGTGCTCATTTTCCGTTTAATAGGATGATGCCGATGGGTGGAATGATGCCTCCTGGGCCAGGAATACCACCTCTTATGCCTGGTATGCCACCAGGTAGGTCAGGGTTGTCGAACTCATACTGTGGTGTGAGCTAAATTATATTTACTTATTTATTTCCACTTAGATTTAGGATTTATGTAAAGAATATACAGACTTATGCCACCACCTTGGTGTGGATTGATTGCCCCAGAAGCCACTCTTGTGCTTTTGATTATAAATAATTATTTGTGTTTGGTACCATTTTGAAGGTAAAAAATAGACTATAGTTTCCTCTTCCTCTTGTACTTTCTCTGGCTTTTGTGTTGCCTAGTCTCTCTTCATCCCTTTTTTTAATGTCTGTGGCTTCACCTGGAAAATTGTAACGACTGAAAATGTTGGAAGTGAGAAATACCCAAGTAATGAATCTGCTGTGTGAAGAAACTTAACTGTAATTTTGGTCTCTTACCATAGCTAGAAGAGACATTTCTCGAGCTTGTGCAGTTCTTAAGCAGCCTTTAAGTTCTGAGGGTGTCCCACCTGACCAGCAGCTACGCTGTGATGGCTTGAGATTTGGTGGTTTGCCCGCATTTCTCACTGGAGGAGGAAGCAAGCCACTAGGACAATTACAGCCTAGTTCTGCTGCACAGTAATATGGTGGAATCCATGTGAGCTGTTAACTTCCCGTTTCTGAACCTCTCCTAGTGCCCTGCACATACAAAGTGCATGTGTTGTGATGATAGGCTACAAAAAGTAGCCTTGTGTCACTGTTCCACTGTGCTAAAGACCCACAGCAAAGCTGATCTGTGTTTTGGTCGAAGTTCTGATAACTGTTCATAATGGCTGCATCTTTTGGATTTTGTAACAGTCTTATCTGTGTGCTTGGCAGCATAGGTGCAGTGTGTTGGAAACAGTTACTGCATTAATTGCATTGATTTATTGAGAGCATAAACTTCATCATTGAAGCTCTACTAGAAACCACAACTTAGTTCAGTATTGCTCTGAAGTGTTTGAGGTTACTGCCTATGCACGGACGTTTATTGGTGGCTGCTGGCATTACCCTTTGTCACGTTTTATTTTACTATTGCCTTAAAAATACATCTTCCTTGGGGGAGACTTTGTTCTTAGGAGCACTGTGAACGGAATCCTCTAAAGGAGTAGTCTTACTTCCTTCAGCCTAATTTGTTACTGGTTCTTTGTGGTTTGTAGGTATGCCACCACCTGTTGGGCCTCGTCCTGGGATGCCTCCAATGACACAAGCGCAGCCTGTTACAGCACCGGGCATTCTTAACAGACCTCCAGCTCCTGCTGCGTCAGCACCTACCCCCCAGCCTCCAGTTACTAAACCACTCTTCCCAAGTGCGGGGCAGGTAAGGTATCTCAGCCTGGAATCGTCTGTTACATTCTTCAAATTGCCACTGTGTCAACAGTGTCTGTTATTGAGGAGGCCCAAGAAATAACTGGTTAAGTTTCTTGCTTGTGTTGTTTCTTAAGTTTAATTCAGTGTAGTGCTTGAATGAATTTTAAAAGATTCTTTTGTTTGTCTTACAACAGCCATGAAACCAGACAGAAGTTCTGTAAGCACGTGGGGAAGAAAGGAGTAGGCAAAACACTTCTTTCTTTAATCCCTTTAGTTTGTCGTTTATAAGGGTGCTTTGGGTGGGTGAAGGGATGTGTTAGTCCGCTACAGGAGTCTGATTGCATAGAACTTTACCTAAAATTTCCAAAGTATAAATCTTGACATGACTTGTTCTTTCCATAATGGGTTCTCTACCCATGGACTAATTTATTCTATAGTCTTGTTAAACTGGTTAAACATTGCCTGAATTGGGAGGTTTTTTACTTTAAAAAGTTTACAAGTAAGTTAAGGTAGTAAAAAATTGTTTAAATGTTTTGGGGAGGGAAGTGGGGAATTGATCATGGCTTGTGACCTCTACCCTTTGATTGCACTTGTATATAAATCCTGAAGTTTTTACTTGCTTTCAAGTATGTTGCAGAAACCTTCATAGTGTACCGTTTGCATTTTGGACTTCTGCAGGGAAGATACTCGTTTACAAAAACACAGTCCTTTCATAAGAAAGGACTTAGCATAAGAAATCCTTTCATCTGGATACTTTCCACCCATTTGTTTGGAGACTTTTCACTGTTTCCTTTCTTTTATGCTACAGATGGGGACACCTGTCACAAGCTCAAGTGCAGCTTCCTCCAATTCAGAAAGTCTGTCAGCATCTTCTAACGCTCTGTTTCCTAGCACAGCACAAGTACGCAGGAAGTCACAGTTAAAAACAAATTGCTTTGCAACTTAACCCTTTGGACTGTACTGTAAAATCTAAAATTGACTAAACATCTTCAGATAATTTCTGTTACATTCCTGATTATGTTTAGCTGGTAAAACTGCAGAGTCCTTGATTGTGAGTTGCATCTTACTAGAAATAAGCATGTCAAAGTGCCCAATTTTTCTTAGTGTGAAAGAATGAAATGTTACATCCCGGTTCTAAAGGGTTAAAAAAGCATGAAAGCAGTTAAATGCATTTTAGTGGGCAGCGGTTAGCTTGATGCATGGTGAAGGCTTTTCAGTTTATGTTGTTTAATATGGTACATCATAATGTAGGGAATTTTGTAATTTGCATTATGTGCAAAAAATGGAAATACTTTGTTTTGATTGGCAAGTTCAGATAATTGTAAATGTGCGGTGACTAGAAACAAAAGCATTCTCTCATAACTAAAGCTTGCTTTGGATATTGCTGCATCTTCAGAGAAAACCTGGTAAAGCAAATTTTTCTTGTCTTAACAGTTAAATTAAGAAAAAAGTAGGGAAGATGAGGTGCTGGAATCTGTAGTGGACCTCCTATCTGCCTTCAGTTGATTCTTCATTCACAAGCGAGATTAAAGATTGATAGAGAGACAGTACTTTGTGAAAACGTTGCAGTATTTTTGTAGAGAGAACACTTAAAAGAAAAACCCTGACACAATAGAGCTTTCTTAAATATTGAATTAAAACATTTCTTAAATATCTTAATTTTAATGAATACTAACACTTTGAGCTGTACTCTAAACTAATGGTTGCTAAAGTATGCTAATATTTTAGCAAGAGAACAATGAATTTATACTTACAGGCTTTTAATAAAACAGTGATTCAGGAAAGATTTAGACATTTACCAAACTCAATATTTGAGATAAAAATCTTGATAGTGGTTTTTGTTGTTGTTGTTGTTGTTCCTTTTTTCTAGTTGTGGCTTTTGACCTGCAAATTTTAGACTTTCCAGTGTGTGTGTGTATATATGTGTATATACTGGGTTTTATTTTGTCTTGTTTTCAGTTGCTCTAGTATGCGATAAGGCTGAACTTTACTTTTGTCAAGCTTGTTTTAATTATGTGTCTCACTGGAACGTTTCAGAGGTCTAACAGACATAATTTAAGTTTTCTTACACTTTGAGAAATAAATATTGATCTATCTCTGTGTTTCGCAGGCTGCAGCAGCTGTTCCAGGTCCAGTTGGTACTGATTTCAAACCTTTGAATTCTACACCTGCAACAACAACAGAACCCCCGAAACCTACATTCCCTGCTTACACACAGTCTACAGCCTCAACCACTAGCACGACAAACAGTACTGCAGCTAAACCAGCTACATCTATAACAAGTAAGCCTGCTACTCTCACAACAACCAGTGCAACCAGTAAGTTGATCCATCCAGATGAGGATATATCACTGGTAAGTTAAAATATTTTCATTGTCTTACTGAAAAATGCAGTTTATGCTGATAATGGCTGATTAAATATAATTTCTTCTGTGCTCTGCATTATGCATATTTTAATAACGGTGAGAGTGCAAACTGCAGAATTAATGTAACAGAGCCATTCATTGAGAAGACTTCTTCGGTTGCAGAGTGATGACTGGCATACTGCAACAATCCTGCTGCAGATCTAAGCCTTGTTTTTGTTGGTGATGGGAAATTACTAAACCCAAAATGTAACTTGGACTTTTTCTGCATGTTACTTAACCTTGAAGTTAAATAGATGCAGCTAATGAGTGTGGGACAAAAGACTTAACAGTTTGAAGTGGTCTTGGTGCTATTACAGCAGTCAGAAATACAGAATTTATGGATGAAACAAACGAACCTTAATTTCAGTTCGGCTATCTTTTAGATTGGTGTTTGGCTTTTCTGTCTCAGCTTGTTATGAGGAAGAGGCTTTCTTCAGCTGAGGGAGGAGGAGAATTTGTGTGCCATGCAAAATGCTAGATTGGCCAGTATTAATGCAGCAACTTTGAAGGAAGGGGGAAAAATCCAAATGGTACTGTGTAATGTTACTAGTAGCAGTCTTTGAACTTGGAAGGTAGTTGAAGTAGTTAGGTCCCTGTAATCTACTTTGTTACACTTTTATTTACTTTTGCTTCTGGTGAGTTTTAGTCTTACAATGTGTTATGGTTGTCTGTTCCTGGTTCTAGGAAGAGAGGAGGGCACAGTTGCCTAAATATCAGCGTAATCTTCCTCGACCAGGACAAGCTTCCTTGGGTAATCCACCAGTTGGACCAATTGGAGGTATGATGCCACCACAGCCAGGAATTCCTCCTCAACAACAAGGAATGAGACCTCCCATGCCACCTCATGGTAATCATAAGTTTCCTAGCTTTCTTTTCTTTAAAAGATTTACTTTGCTATAAACTTTTTAAAAACTTGAAGTGGCATATATTGGTGGGGGGAGGTGTGTGTGTGAAGCTTTTCACAAAATGCAACTTCTGCCCATTATTTTAAAAAAAAATAAAAATAAAAAAAATCTTCTTTGCATCTTAAATGTTCTGTTTATAGGTCAGTATGGTGCTCATCACCAGGGCATGCCAGGATATCTTCCTGGAGCCATGCCTCCATACGGTCAGGGACCTCCGATGGTGCCCCCTTACCAAAGTGGACCTCCTCGACCTCCAATGGGAATGAGACCTCCTGTAATGTCGCAAGGTGGCCGCTACTGATGCTACTACACACGCTCTAATAGGTTTGGAGATTAAACCTTTTCTCATCTTGTGCTGTTAATATAGCCGAGCTTCCGTCAATTAAGGCTTCATTGTGACTTTAAAAAAATAAGTATCTTCCCACATGCAAGGAGCTATTGGACATTCTTATTTTACACGGGAAAAATTATTTGGAATAATAACAGGAACTTTTCCTGATGTTGCAATTTATACTGTATGGCTTCTTTTTCATGTTTCATCTAGGTTTTTAGAAGTGAAGTATAGTAAATATGGTTCGTTAAATTGTGAAGGCGCTGGAATTACATGAACATACCACCTTAAAGGCAAGTTCTGTAACATTATGTTGCTATTTGTGAAATGATGCCTTCACAGCACTTCAAGTGCTGTTGGACTTCATGTCCCCAACATAGTTTGGTGAGGGCTGTAACTGTTCCCAACTACTTGTACATTTAAGTCTGAACTTGTAACAATATTTAATGTATTTAGAGTTCCTCCTGTTTCAGGGTTTAAGTAAACTGACCCACTAAGGTCGTGTGACTTTTCTGTACTGTTATAAACTTCATTGTAATAAAAGAAGAGAAAAATTTATATGCCTTTTTATTCATGACCAGCTGTGGACAACTGCCTGAAAGGTTTGTACAGATGCATGCCATGGTAGCTATTGGTGTAATGAACACGGTTATTGGTGCTGTTTTGATAAAATCTGAATTCCTTGTTCTAAAATTAAGTCAATCCTTAGCTGCACATCTGAGTAGACAAAGACCTGTACACTTATTAACTGACTCCTCAAAAATGAGGCTGCAGGAGGCACATCTTAACTCTTGGTTGTAACTTCTCTTAATGCATATGTTTCTTTATTTGTGCTTTCTTGTCCTCAATAAATTTTAAATGATTTTTAGTCCTGGCACTTGTAGGATGTCAAAGTGATTGCTCTAACATGCATCCTAGTGCCACGTGTGTCCTGTTAGTTCATTCTTCGACTGACTCTTTAATTTGCAAATGCATATGAATTTCAGGAGCCTTTTAGATGAAGATTTCTAGAAGCTTAGGTGCATGTCACATGGGTGAGTGACTTCCAGTTGATGTTGTATTGAAGTTGACCTGCAAAAGAGAAAAAGTAGCTTAACCTCAGTGTATAAAAAGAGAGAAGAGGGGCAAGAGTAATGTTATATACTGTATTTTTACTTTAACTGTTCAGAATTTAAGATCTGAGCAGAGTCTAAAAGATGAACCTTCTATTGTGTGCTATGATCAGATGTTGGCTGAGTTTCTCGAGCCATTTAATGGAAGTGTCTAGAGTAAGATACCTTTTTATCAGGTGTTCTAATTACAGTTGTCAAAGAGAGGTCTTCCTATATGAATTAGTCATTTATCTGTTTATAAGAGTAGAATGATAAGTTACTGTCAAGGTTGTAATTCCCTGAATGTCTAACATCACTGTGTAGTGTGCTATGTTTCTGATAAGAACGAAAATGTAGAGGGAGACTTTTTGGAGGGAAGGGAAGTGAGAGCTTCTTTGGCCTTTTCACAACAGGGGAAAAAAAGGAGTGGTGAATTTTTCATTTGCAGGTCAACTTTAAATACATGTTCCAGCCTCAAGCTTTATCTGTGCAGTTTAATTTATGGAGATACCTCTTCTTTTAGGGTAGGTTAGAAAGGATCATCAGCATTTTTCTATCAGTTTATGTTCCATACATGTTTTTGTAGATGGTGGAGTTTTTTTCACTTAATTATAATACTGAGCATTTTGGCTGTTTTTCTTGGAAGTCTTGGGGGTTTTTTAGCTGCACTTAAGTATTTCATGTGGCTTTATTCTGTACTGTCTCTTAATAGTCAGAAATACAGTATGGCTAAAATACTCAGCTTCAAACTTGGGGTCATGGAATGGCTCATAAAAGCACTACCGCATCCAGTACACTCTAATTGCAGCCGAATGGCCTTAGTTTAACTGTTAAGAATTGTCAGGCACTTTCTGAAGTATTTAGCTGTTTTTTAAGACCATAACTCCAAGCCTCTGTTGAGAAGCAGTTCTCTTTGATCACTGATATCTGCTGATCACCTGTCAGATGTGCAGTATTTGGCTTGCAGATGTGCTGAGTGGGCCTTGATGTCAGATCTTTTATTAGCTCTTCATCTTGCTTTATACATAGGTCTAACAGATAAAACTGTTTTGCTTAGGCAATGCTTTTATACTGTGTTTTTCTTCTGTTTTCCTTTATCTAATAAGGATAATTACAAAACAAAACACTGGAGAGATTTTTACAGTGTCTTACATTCATCCTTTTTGTAATACTAAACATAAAATTCATATGTTATACATTGATCTTAACTTCTGCTTTTAAAACTATAGAACTTCTTGCTTTTTCTGAAGATCGTATTGCTGCTGTAAGGATGCTTTGCCCTCCTGCCCCTAGTAAAGCAAATACCTTCTCCCTTTGGTGTCTTTCATTGGTATGTTGTTTTCAGACCCCTACTTTTCCTGGAATAAATACTTGAAAACCTTACTGCATGTACTGTTAACTCAGCATATTCTGCAAGTTGTATTAATTAAGTTTCCCTCTTTTAAACAGTGAATGTTTCATTGTTCCAATAATAGTACCATTTTGTAGCGAATACTACATAGACTTACAGCTTGGATACATTTTAAGACTGAGCTTTCCTTAGTAGTAATGTTATGATAATCCCTCAACTAAGTACTGCCACATATTATTCATATGGTACTCTAATAAGCTTCAGCAAGCAGGTGAACAATTTTTCCATGACTTCTCATGTGGATACTTATTTTCCTGCTCCTGTCATTTCTGACTAAGAGCTGTGATGTGGCTATCTTGTCTCTTGTGTGTACTCTTCTGTAAACAGGCGGGTATTTCAGTGCATATGTTGTCTGTTGGTCCCCTCCTTCATTTCTTTGGA
>VYZV01022063.1:2790-29104 GCA_013401275.1 Pandion haliaetus | reverse complement strand
CTTCCCCACAAAGAGAGACAAGAGACATTATTCCTGTCAATTATTCTTACCTCCTTGATGAGGGCTCCCATATAGAGAGCACTGAGTGGTGTTTGTTCTGCTGGTTTAATAACTACTGTATTGCCACAGCACAGAGCTGGAGCAATCTTCCATGCAAACATCAGCAGGGGGAAGTTCCACTGTAGGAAAAAATAAAAGTTGATAGATGGAAAAATATTGCAGTGGTGTTTTGTTTTCAAGATGTCAAGCTGCTACCTCACTTATTTCTCAGGCTGATCCTCAACATAAATCTTTCCCAGCACAAAGCAAGGATTTTTTTTTAATTACTGCTATTAAGAAAGCGACAACAGTGACCTTTTAGTTCTTTCTCTCCCGTTCAAAGAATTACAGCCTCCACCCGCAGTCTTCATAAAAGAATCTTGTGTTATCTGTTACTTTTTTTAGTCACAACTTATTTCATTTACTGTTTTGCAATTGGCACTTTTAATTCCCACATGACAAGTACTCCTTGCTTCTGATACATTTAGAAAGAACTGTTTGTTCATGCCGAAGGATTTTTGGATTTAAATTTCCTATCCCTGAATATATCTTACGATATAAAATTTATACTCAGAATTATATAATCTGTAATTGAGAGGATTACAATTAAAACCCCATAAATGTCAATGCTTGGTCAAAGCATTTCATTTTCTTGAAAACTTTTTACTGAGCAATTTTATATGGGAGACATTAAACGAACAGTAAAAAACAAGTTGAGAAACACTCTTCGCTGATACAAAATTTTGTATCATCATTAATTTCAACTTCATTTAACTGCAGCAGAAGATGTAGTGACTTATATTAGTTTGATGCATAAACAAGTTGTGGCTAAAGATAAGCATAACAAGCCTTTCTGCATCAAGGCCTGATTCTAACAGGTTAAGGGGATAGTCATGCTGATTTCAATGGAAATGCCAGAGTAATAAAATAACTGCATTTGCACAGTCACTCTTATAAATGCATATAATAATCTCCTTTGGAAAGAAAATAGAAAATATCAGTCGCAAAGAGTCAGCTGCTGGCCAGAGCATGTTATTGCCTGATGCATATCAGCTGCCACTCTCAGGGACATCTCTCTAGCCCCTGGCTAGCTTGAAAAAATACACAACTGTCTTTCCTTCACCGAACACCCAATTTTTTACTCCCTCGGTTGTTTATAAACTCTGGAGACAAAGTGATGTTTTAATTCCATCTCCAGTATATAAACCTGGGAGGGGAGCTATAGGGCCAACAGTGTGCTGACAGCCTGCACTTCTAATGGTATCGCAAGGAGAACTCTGACGAGTTTTATAGGATAGTATATAGCCCTGTTTATGCTACAAAGCTGCCAAAGAGCATATGTTTTGATGGCAGCTAGGATGTGAAAGAGGATGAGGAGTTTAGTGTTAGGCTTGCTGTTTAATTTTATTTTTGTAATAACATATCTGCTCATGTGATGGCTAAGTGCATGTAGCGGTCCAGGGGCTGTACTCTGTGCCTGGTAGCTGTGGAGGAAATAGGTAACAGATTAGCAGCAGTGTTCAAATGGATGCATGTGACAGCCATGTTGAAGTTTTGGAGGACAGACTTGCGGGAAGAATGAACAAGTATGGTCGATGGCTGGGTACCCTGAACAAAGTTTTACAAATCTAAACTAAGTAAATCCTGCTTTTGGCATGATCTTCAGCCCATGGCCAAGTTTCTTCAACAGATCTGTCAGTTGAGCAAAATGAGACAAGCCTAAGAGAAGTCCAGCAACTTTGGGCTTAGATGTAGGGGTTGTCATTTTGCGAATGTTTATCCACGTGCTCGGCTGAAGAATGGGGACAGAGCTGTGGAATCATTCATTCATAAGGACCACTCATGAGTCAAGTTAGGAGAGTGCATAGGTGTTTGCAGGCCGGGTGTAGCCACAGACTCTGAGTCGTTTGCGTGTTTCTCAGTTTCTGCAGAGTGCCAAACACAATAGCCACCCCTTAACAAAGACATGAAATAACAACAAATATAAATAGGGAAAAAAGGGCTTGACATTGTTAAAGTAATCTTTTCTGGCTGCTCCTCTTTTAATGGAATTGCTGCATGTTGCTGTTTAGTGGCTTTGTGGTTAACATGAACAAAATAAAAAAAACAACATCAACAAAAATTTCAGAGAATGTCCTGATTAGTTCCCCAGTGCTTTGTCAAGGAAAAAAGCTTCCACACAATATTTTAATAGCTATATGTGAGCCTCCCATTGAAATTTCTGCCAAAGCCAGTTAAGTGGTTCTTCTGAAAAAGTTAGCCTCTCAATGTAATTCCCATGCAGTGTTCAGCAAGAGTATATAAGGGGCATAGGGGGAGTATTAGATTTGATGAAATGCTGTGTTTCTCTCTCATAACAAATAAAACAAACATTTCATGTCTTTTATTAGCTACACTATGTTAATTGTAATGATATGTCTCCTGGAGTTTCCTTTTCTCCTCTAGCCTTGTAAAAGAAATAGCAGGAAAGAATGGAATTAAAATGCATCACATTCTCCCAGGAACTGAGGAGCCTGTTAAATCACAGTAAAAACTAACTAAATAAAAAGACTACCACAGCAAAGCATCAATTTTCCGTAAGTTGTGTGAACATCCATAACCACTGACAGCATATTAACACTGTGTTTTGCTTTGCTTGTTTTAATCATGAGAATTCTATGACTTGAGAACTTAACTCCTAATAACAGAGCCTAAACCCTATTAGCATGTTCAAATAAGCATTTGCAGGGAGGCTGTTAAAGATATGTCAACAATATGAGCTCAGCTTTTTTCGTAATGGAAAACACACATAGCTGAAGACCATGTTTTATGTGTCTTTAAAGAGAGCTGGTTCAAATGAAAATAAATAGAAAGAGCTAGTAGAGATACTCACAGGGATGATCTGTCCACACACTCCGATGGGTTCGTGTCTTGTAAATGTAAAATAATCTCCATCTGAAACAGATGAGCATGGTTACTCTCAAGTGCAGTTTGACTTGGCAGAACAAAAAAAAAAGGGGGGGGGGGGGGAGCCGTACGGACCANNNCAAAGACGGGTGTGGGGAGAGCTGTAAGGATCAGCCTTTGATGGCAGTAAAAGAAATAAAGAAGTCATGGAAATGTTTTTTCATGAGCCAGCATGGGAAACCTAGGTTCAGGAGCAACCTAATTGTTCTTTCTGTAGAACAAAGGAAGCAGGCATCCCATCAGAAAGTAACCTGCTTTGTTCCTTGGGAAAGAGGACAAGCTGTACCACGCAAAACAGGGCAGTAGCAAGGAAGCCACTTACTGGCCTCCGCTGATTTCAGGGTGAGAGAAGTGAAGGAAGAGTCACAAAGGCAGTTTCCTGAAAGGCATGACTGGAACACAGCAACATAAAGGTATATACACAAGCAGCTGTAGGATAAGAGAGTAACATACATCTCACTCATCTTCCATTGAAGACACAGGCAGTTTGAAGTAATGGAATGATATACCACAATCTGTAGATGTGGAATGAAGAGGGGACACCTGTGACTGATGTGTAATTGAGCATAATTTACTGCAGGAGACAACACTAAGAAGAATACAGGGGTCGTCATACAGCCATGCTCTTATAGCTGACTTGCAGAACAAGGCCTGTATCAGAAACGGCCTCAGGCTAAATCAGTAACCAATTGAAGTTGATAGGGAAAAGTTGCATGCAGCTAGACAACAGAGAATAAGAGAAGTTTTCACAAACCTTTTGAGAAAGGTAAAAGTGAATAAATAAATTGAAGGGACCAAGTAACTGGAAACTTGGAAATTATGGGCTTTTCTCACTGGACTTTTGACAGAAATTAAAAACATGGACTAAGAAAGATCCTAACAACAAAGATGCAGGAAAAGCAGACTGCATATTCACAAACAGCACGTGTGGATGGTATGAGGCTAAAGGGAATTACTTAAATAACTCTCTGATCTCGTAATTACTTTTAAGGTCCTGATGAACAAAAAATGGCAAAAAACTCCGTGGGTGAGAGGTATCATTAGTTAACGTGAGTGCTATGCTAGGTCTGCACTCCTTAACTAAAGCACTGTTGAGCTCAGGGCAGCCTGAGTCAGGTCATGAAATAAACAGATCTGTGAGTTGGGGTCAGGCTCGTGGTCTGTGGGAACCTTTCACATGGCCCAGCCCACTCAGAGCAGCAAGTTTCTGTGCTGGCTCATTTTGCACAGCTGGTATAAGTGACTGTCATGGGGGCTGATGGAGTTCATGCTCTTTCACAAAGCTGCACGGTTGTTGCTGCTTCAGCACTTGCCTGTGGTCTAGGAGTACACGCTGAGGTTATACATGCTGTGATACGATGTAGGTTTCTTCCCAGTTGATAAAGAGCAGGAAAATGACCTGCTCTGTGTGGGGACCAGTTAAGGTATTCTCTAACCATCAGCTTTGTTAGTGTGCTTGGCCTGCGTCTGTGCAAAGTACATTTACAGCACTTTTGTACCTAAATTGACTCTTGTAGCTCTATAAACTAGCCGAGGCTTAAACCACCTCTGAATTCAGGTCAAATATTTTTCAGTGAGGCTACAGCTGAAGGAAGGGCTACACTAAAGGCACGAGCTGAATGTGCCCCTTGGCCTGTAGTGCTTGGTCATCTAGAAAAACTTGAATCCCTTTACTTAGAAAAATCATTCCAACTAAGTATGTGACAATGATGAGAAGCTTACCTAGGCTCAATTGCAGGAGATTATTTCCCAGGATAGGAAATGGTCAGACACAGGAAGGGAGTAAGAGGAGGGGAGATTACAGTGCTTTTGCTCCCATTGTCACTGTCCAATGCCAGGGGTATGTGCTTTCCTTCACATGGTGGGAGAGCATGCAGGCAGCTGTGGCCTCTACCCCATTCAGTCCAGAGCTGCAGCCAGCCTTGTTCAGTATTGGGGAGAGGGCTAACTTCACAACAGGGAGTACATTTCGGGAACCTGTCTTGGTGTCCTGTACTATACATCTGGTAACAATAAATGGGTTAATCCATAAAGCTTCTTGGGTTTAAGTAAAGACTTCAACTTGAATTTGATTAGAAATAACTTATTTTCAGGTCTGCAGTTTCTGTACATCTACTTTACAGGATTTGCTCAGCAGAAACCTGAGCTAGAGTAGCTAATACATCAGCCGGGGGCCAGATACAGAGTAATTCCAAGAAAGGTAACAGTAGTCTGCAACCAAGACAAGGGACAGAGCAGAGGAAATAAAGGAGGGAGGGAGAGAGAGAAAAAGAGATTCACATCAGGAAAAGGAGAAAAAGAATAGCTGATCAGTCGGTTTGCTCTGCATTGACAAAATGCCATTTCACCGTTTTGATCTGTAGATGCTTAACAACTTCCCACTGGAGAGGAGAATACTTGTTTCACAAGTTGAGATGATCAGTTTGATTTTCTAGGTTATCTTTCACAGATACTAGCAGCGGTTCACAGACCATAGGAATAATCATCAGATGAGAGAGAAGTGAAGCCAAAATACAGAGAAGTATATACAGGCATAACTATCTTAAGTGCTCAAGAGGCACATAGAGGAGTCAGCTAAAAATACCAGCTTGTAGTTGGTAGTACTGTGAGAGGTGGATTCTCAGCCAGAAGGATGGTGACAACATAACAGTAACACAGTTACGTTAGCACTGTCTGACTTTAGATTGTCACTGCATAATTGTTGCCACATGTCTGTGTGCTTCATAACATAAAGTTATAGATAACCTGAACCTGCTTGCCAAGTCAGACAAATGGTGGTTAATTCTACCAAATGTAGGCAGAACGTTCTTTCTGCAGAGCAATACCTCCCATGCAGAGTTGCTTGCCCTGCTTTCTTCCACTAGACTCTAGACAGCTGCCCTTTTTGACGCCTACTTCAAAAGTTCATCACCCACAGACTTACTGTTAAGATGGGATTTCTAAGGTTGCTTTCTAACAGTATCTTTGTGAATGTACGTGACTTGAAGTTATTCAGAAGCTTCAGATGCCTCTGGACAGGCCAAAGACGTATCAAAGAGCCACCTTGTCCCTGATGTAAAATAAGCTGTTACCATGGCAAAACAACTCAGGATTGATGAAGTGAATCACTTTTTCTGAACAGCGAGCATAGAAAGCTCCCCTGTGCTTAGAAATTAAATAGGAGACTTTTAAGACGTTTTAAGATTAGTTTAAAGAAGTCACGCTAATAACACTTATTCTAAGATGCTATTGCTGATGATTGTTACTCTTATCCTTCTATTAGATGGCAGCCAGAAGAACATTGCCTGAGGGGATCTGACGGTCTGATCCCACATCCAATCTAAAAATTTGTCTTTAAAGGTTTTTTTTAATATTCTCAGCTGATGTAAACTGGCATTCTTCAGTGCTCACTGATATTAATAGGGCTAGATCAATTTGCAGCTGCTTAGCACCTGGCCCAAAGATTTTTATTTTTGAATCAGAAAGCAAGCCCCATTTATCCAGGGATCTCACTTTGGGACAGCAATACCTTCCACAGATGGGTTTGCTCAGATTTCCATCAGGGTCCGGGTCTCCATCCCGGATATTTGATTTGCATAACAAGCATAATAGTCACATGCCTCATATAGCAGGACACAGCAGACAAGTGGGTGAGGAGAGCCGAGTTGCTTCTTTAAGCTCTATCATATCATATGTTGATTCAAAGATACATTTTTGCTTGCATTCATTTTATTAGTTTAACAGTTTCTAGTCTAGCCTCATTCTGTTTCAATTTAAATCATCAAGGCTTTACGCATGGGAGCAAGCAAAGGGCACGCTGAAGGTTTTAGCAGCTCTGGGACCAAAAGGAATGTGACTGTAAAACGCAGTGTTCTTCTTCTACTTGTCTATCACTTGCCTATTTTTATTTTAGAGGAAAAGAAAACCTCTACAGAAACAGATGAAAGATTGGAAGGTTTCAGATTTATTAGCACACTGAACAGAAAGAGGAGATTTAATAGGGTTTTGATTTTGGTTTTGTTGCCTTGTTTGGTTTCCTTTGATGAGCTGATGGTAAGTGAATGTAAAGAGCACCATTGTTTAACACTGGCCTTGCTCTAAAATAGACAAATTTATGATGTGAAACTAGAGGAATACAGAGGAGTGTTAAACCAAGAGGAAGAACTAATTGATACCCTGAAAATCCGTGAACGGACCTACAATTCTACACTACAGGTAACTGTGTTAGCACTGAAGTTTGCATTTAGGAAGGCGTGCTGAAAATGTGCCTTTCTCTCCCCCAGCATAGCCCACCTCACTGAAAAAAAATCAGAGGTTTCACCTGATACACTACTTGAGGACAAGAATAAGCAGAGAATATTTATTCTCCTTAACCTGGCAATGCCTTTTGGTGACTAACCTTAATTCTGCGTACCTGCGGGGCTAACAAGTAAGAAGGAGGCATTCACTGACCAGAGAGAAACGTGTTAGGGAACAGGAAGTTTGCTGCTTATATGAATTTATGGTGTGCTCTGCACTTTTGCATGTTTAAGTGTGAAGTGCAAGCAGCAAAACCAGAATTTATGGATCTCAGCGTAAATGACTGTGGAAATCTTGACGTTCTTACAGAGGAGTCTACACCTGAAATATTAATATTGTTATTTCTTTGGTGAAAATGAACTAGTGATGATAAACGTCAGTCAGTACACACTGCAATTTTAATAAGCTGAAACATCATGATGAGTAATGCTGCAGTAAGAGTTGCATGATCTGTTTTCCTCCTGAAAAATTTGGGGCCACATTTTCAATTTATCTGCTTGCCTAACTTCAATAGTTTTGTGCTTAGCTGTACAGAGGCAAGCTAGTGTACTGCACATACTGTATTACATAATGTAATTTTATGGAAATAGATGGGCAACAGCAAAATTCATTTACTTTTAAGTGTGCCTTCCTGGTCTCCTTCAGTAAAGTGTAATAAACATGCATGAGCAATGAACAGTGTGCACCACAAAGCCAAAAAGAATCCATACAATGAATGTTGGTTTTCCATACTGTTTTTCCAAAGATTTATTTTATGCAGGTAAAAGATGAGTACATTTATCTTAATGACTGCACCTGCATAAAATCATTCTTTGCTATCATGTGCCATTTTGCGTAATTGTAGCAGTTGGTACATCTCGTCCAGACTGCAAATGAGTATGTTCGCAAGAGAAAATGCAGCCTGTATTTGTTAAATAGCTGGGAGGGAGGGGCAGGAGGAAGAGACTTGTTAAATAAAAATAATGGTAAGGATTTTTTCTTTTCTTATCTCTTCAGCAAAAAATAAGAGCGGAATAACTGATTTCCTAGCACTCATAAAGATCTATCTCATACGTACCATATAAAACTCATCCCACTGAATAATTTGAGGAAGCATATGTAACAAAATATATCTGATACATATGTATAGGTCTCCATAGTAACATTACAAACTCTCTCAAAGTATAAATGAATTTGGATCCAGTGTTAGTCCCAAGTAAAATTATTTGCATAGGCAGTAAGAAGACATATATAAACAAGGTATATATACATAAGCACACTGTTTCTTAAAAAGGCAGCTAACACTGTTGTCATGTGTTCCAAGGTATTTGTCAGGCCTATACCGCATCCATTTTTATAAGTGTAACAATATTTCAATGTAGGTGTTGAGCTATCTTCTTCTCAGAAGGATACATGCAAAAGAAACACAACACTCTTTGGGATGTGCAGGTAGGGCAGAACAATAGCAGGTCATCTAGTCCAGCCCTTGCTGACTTTTAAACATCTGCTTCAGCAACATACCTCACACTATAAGACCAGAACAAGGTTCTCTTCTACCTTTCACGAAGCTGTAATTTATTTTTATTAATTATTAAGCCATTTGGCCATGAGAAGGTTTAGGTGCATACCTGTGCTTTAATCCCCCTTACCTACAGGAATGGTCATTCCATGGATTTTGTCTGCCCAACCGGCATAATACTTCAGGGTTTTTATGACTCCCTGAAGATCTACATAGAAAGCTTGCAAGAAAGGCTTGCCACTGTTCAGTGATTCCATAGTCTAGAGGACAAGAAAAAGTTAAGAGATATAAGCACAGTAGCATTTTTAGACTATAGTACTTAAGTATTCACTGTCTTAACAGCTCTTCAGTCACGACAAAGATTTTAATGAAGACCAACCAGTTACGCCTTGGCATTGTCTTAACCCAGAAGGTTCAGAACAACTATCTGATCCCCTTTGTTACTTCTTTTTGCAAATGTGAACAAAAAGCATTTTGCTTAAAAAAAATCTGGTTCCTTCTGGAGTATTCTGGAATGACTATGACTGTAAGAACGTGTGCGCGTGTGTGTGTTTGTGTGTCCATCTTGCGGGTTTGTGTGCGTGTCCACATGCATGTACATGTGCCTGTGTGTACTTTGGACCTAATAGCCACTGTATTTCATCCCGATACATAAGTGCTAAATTGCTTTAATCAGGAGCCAAGATAAAAATGCCTGTCAAACTAGGTTCTGTTATGTTAATGATAACAGCTGAGAAGGGGCTCCTTGTAACCCCATATTAATGATGTGCATCCATAAAGAGAAGAATGGACATATCCCTCTTTATATAACTGATGTGAATATAAAAATTTCTCTATATGGCTGCCAAGACTCCTGCTGAGGTCTGAGATATCTATACTGTACAGCCAGTTTATTTATTGCTATCAAATAAACAAACTCTCCTCTAGGGAAGCTCATAAATTAACAAGCTAATGTCCTTAGTTTTAAGTTAATATTCCTACTTTTAAAAGTATCTTATAAGCTATCCTCTTAGGGGTTCCTAAGATCATTTAGCAAAAAGAATCCAATACAATATCCTAAGATGTTGAGTAGCTTAACTCATTCTCAATGTCTGTCTAATAGAAATCGTTAAGAATGGGCAAAGTACGCCCATGTGTAACACACCAACCATCAAATGAGTTTCTGTAGAGAAGAATGGAGGCCTAATTCTGCACTGACTTATATCCCCAAGAGCAATTAATGGCATTGCCTGCAGTGCAATTCAGTAAAGAACTTGGCTCTAGAAATAAAAATCAAATGACAAGCAGAGTAAACTTGATTTGCTGTGCACTTCCTTCTCCCTGTGGTGATTTTACAGTATACACTGGTGGTAAGATGATTTAAGTGTTGACAAAGCTGGAATTAAGATGTTCACCAGCTTAGCTCAAAGCACTTGACATGCGGAAAACAACATTAACAACGCCACCGTTTAGATGGCTTCAAACGTGAGCGAAATAGTGCAGTACCCAGAATTCATGTTACCCGTTGGGTGTCAGCAAGCATTTCTTTCACCTGCCATTTCATTAATACCTGCACAAATCACTTCACTCAGTCTTCCATTTTTTATTTTAGAAAAGTTACAAGTGTGCAAAACAGGCATACATGTGTGTGCACACCCATTCATTTGTCTGATGTCCAATTTAAAGTTCATTTGAGTCAACTGGAAGAGTCTTGTTGACTTTTATGAGCTTTGGATCAGGTCTTAAGTAGGCAATCAGCCATCTTAGCCATCAAGCTGAGTGTAGTTTTCAAACATAATTGATATTAACACATCTATGAACTAATTTGCTCTCAGAATATGAAGCTGACAGGTGATTTGACTGTTTTCATGTGCCACTTACAGCAAGAATTGCCCTGTCTCTTTCGACCAAGTCTGCTAGCTTATCCAAAAGATGGCCTCTTTCCGATGCATCCATTCTCCTCCAGACTGAACCTAGAGAAAAAGCAAGGCGAGCTGCCCTCACTGCTTTGTCCGTATCAATCTGTCAAGAAGGAAGAAAAAAAACCAAAGGCACTGAGGTAAATAATATTACTAGGCTTACAAAATTCGCTATTGCACAACCTTAGTCACATGATGGGTCTTGGAACTGTGATTAATAAAAGAACTGTCCAACGGTGCTATTCTGGACCTGTTGCTTTGATCTATTTATACATTTCTACACATTTCACGGGCTGCATTACCTTGTCGGCTTCCTGGATCTCACAGATCTGCTCTCCTGTTGCTGGATTGTATACTGGGAATATTCTCCCACTTTCAGAATTTTGCCACTCATTATTGATGAAAATCTAGAAAAGGAAGAAAAGTCATCAGTTCTCCTGCATGAACAAACAGTAATGTATATAACAAAAAACTCCTGGGAAAGGCTGCAGATTCTAATACAAAAGAGTTGAAACTTATTTATGCCTGTGAAAATTACAGTTTTCAAGAGTTCAGGCTAAGGGTCAGCCCCTGATGTGTCTCTGTATTCTGTGGCAGTGTCACTATAGAAGGAACATCAAACTCTAAGTAACTTGGTTGACATTCAATTTTCGTTCAAAAACTGTAACAAATAAACTAAAAAAAGAAGTACTTGTATCAGAGAAAAAGCCTTGAAACTGCTGGAGACAAGACAAGGATTTGGAGTAATCATTCAATTCAGTAAGTAAACATTTGGTCACTGATACAACCCAGTCAAGGCTGAATAATCTCAAACATCACAGTTCTTCAATACACAGTCAGTTGATTATGGCTACAGTGATGGCTTGCAGCACAGAATTAACTTGCTTATCTGCTTGGAACAATGGAAACTGTTAAATTCTCTCAGTGTTGACATAATTTTAATTGTGATGAGCAAACCAAATTTGAATTTTAATGGTGCTGACAACAGCTGTCTTGAGAGAGGTAATGACAAATGAGTTTATTTAAAGTAGATTTTTACTGGTAGCTGCATACGTACCAGTTACTTTCGACTGAATGACTTTCAAGAACAAGATGCAATTATTTATTAGCAAATATGAAAGAAGTCACTCTAGGAAAACGACTGAGTGAAAGGTTTTCCAGGTATTCAGACTCTTCCTGTCCTTGAAATCTTTCTAAGAATGAAAGTGTTCAAAAGTTCAGGCACCATATGGGTTCCTTGGAGTTCAGGTATCAATGTTCTTTCATTCTATTCTATGAAATACAACTTCAAATGTGTAAGGGGAGGTTCTGGCCTCATTGAAATCAATGGGAATTCTACCACTGACTTCAGTGGAGGCAGGAGTTCACCCCTAGATAGAAGGAATGTTCACCGCCCTTTTTCGGGTGAGGGGTTAAGTTGCGTTTATACAGACAGGGACCTTTCTCTGGTTAAAGCAAAGCCCCGTGCACCATACAGATCCTATGACTGTGGATGAGTAGAAAACCAAGAGACCCTTTGAAAGATTCAGGAGACTCAGTTCCAATCAGAGATACTCACGTGGTAGCACCTGGCCTATCTTTTTTGACCGTGGCTACGGAACAAGAATGAATGATATCGGTCCAGTTTCCTCACAGAACCACCAGAGACTCTGGGACAAAAATCTGTCCCACTGGTTAGGCAGACTAAACATCACAAACATGTCCAGAGTAGTCGTTTGCCACCTCTTTACTCTTGCACTTTCTGCTGTCTTACTACCGTGCAATAAAGAAGCTGTTATGTTTGTACTGGTACGTGGCTCAGGTCAGCCAGATGAGTCCAGGGAGACAATGGAAGACAGTCCATATGTAAGGACTTCGCTTAAATGGTGTCAGGTTGTTGGTTCCTTTTTTGTTTGCTTTCTTTATAGCAAAGTTTGATGTGACAAAACCAGGACAAAAAAATTACATGTTTTTCATGTGGAAATGAATGGAATGTAATACCTGTCTTTCCTAGTCGAAGAATAGTATGATATGATTATAGATCAGCTGCTGCTTTTTTAGGCTTGGAATAGTACAATGAGGATAGCTGCACCAGCCTGCCAACTAAACAGTTTAAAATTTACTCTAACTCTAGTGTTTACAACTTGTTTGATGGCTAAAAAAGCATCAGCATCAAAATGCTGGGTGTTTAAGGAAAGAGGATCACCAAAGCTTTAACATATCTGTAAGGAAGAAGGGAAACAAGTAGAGAGCTAGTTATAAATTGATGAGAAGAAACTGAGCTGGGAAAAAAAACCCCAACTCTATTCTAGCAAAAAAAGCAGCCAAGAGAAAATACAGTCAGAAAGCTCAGGAAGAACAGTTGCAACACCAAAGGGTATGAAGAGTCCGTAAAATAAAAGAACATGGTAAGCACACAGGTGTGCCTGTGCATTTTAAAGAAAGTAAAGAAATTGCATGCTCATATTTGCATATGAATGCGTATGTAGAGTTTTTTGTTACCAGACGTGAGCTTGCTCAACCTATTCTGCAAGCCAAATGGAAGCCATTGTAGCTGTGTTCTTCTCAGCAGGGCTTATTAGCTCAGGCTCAGTGCCACACTGACTGCAGTGACATAGCTTCTGGTTCAGAGCTGACTCATGTCCAGCTAACCGAGGACATGGGCGGAAGGAACCTGTGCCTGCCTGGAAGAGACCCTGGCAATGTAACAGCTGTGCACAGAAACCAACAATTACATGTGCTTTTGCTTTTATGGATGTTTTCCATTGTGTTTCCTCATCTTCCCTGTGCCTCTAGCCTCAGCCACTTTGCTGTGTGCCCTTCCATCCATTTCAGAGTCCATCCTTTACTTTCCCGCCATTTTTGTTTTGGTTTCCAGAGGCAGCCGAACCCAGGACCTACGGCACCATTACTCATCTATTGCTTTCTTTGCACACTGTATTTATCTTGAACCTGTTCATGTCCTTGGACTGTAAGCTCCCTAGACCGTGGGTGGTGTCTTCCTGCCCAGTGAATACAGTGCTTTGCAAACCGAAGTACTGGTCCCCATTAGGTCATTTTGGAGCTAACCCAGCCAAAATAAGATAATGAAAGAATCACCACTATGATCTCTAGTGACTAACACCATAAGCCAAAATCCTCCAGTATATCATTGTCACTTCTTAGACTGTAAGTGAAACAAAGAAACTCTGAGATCTGTGACCTGCATGGAAGAAGGATTTTACTGTCATCCTTTCCACTGAGTTNNNNCACTGAGGAGGGAAGGGGAAGGGAGAAAAGCTTGCAGCTTCAGGAGCAGATAGCCAAAGGAGATGTAAGGATGTTTGTTTAAGGTTACAGTATGTACATAAACACATAGGTTCTTTGTGTGATCTGTCTTGAAAGAATAAAAGTTAGGTTGCGGACAAGAACCTGAGAAGTGGTGGCAACCACAATTCAGTACTCTTCCCTTATAGAAGTGGTCTGTTCTTTTGTAAAAAGATTAAAAACTGTTAACTACATTCTGATGGGATGAACACCTATCATCACAGGATACATATTTGTTCTTAAAATACATTTCACCATAGGAATAAGAAATAATGCCTTGGAATTACAAAAGAGTGTTGCAATTCATGTTGACTAGAACTATAAGGTGTATTATTTTATTGAATGCTCCATTTATCCCACAGATTTAGAAGCAGCACAGTAATAGCAAATATTTCAGATAGATAGGACATGGGAAGGATCTATTTGGCATAAAGTTAGAGTTGAAGGCAAGAGAAATTGCTACTGTTAATGGTTAATGTTAGTTTCTTCCTGTTCCACTTTCTATAAACAAGGTATTGCCTATACAAGCTCATTACTGTAAACTGAGCACATTTAAATTGGCAGTAAAATCAGAGTATTTACTCTAGTGCACAAATAAAGTACCTAGTCCCATGTCTTGGAACAGTTTCAAGTCTTGAAATCCAGCAGCTGGCGGCTTTACAAGCAAAACCTTACACTTAAATAATTCACTTTTGAAAGTTTTAGGTGTTCTGTGTCAGGTAGTACCATTCAGCAGATATTCCTACCACCAAGACACAGATTCTTTTGCAATAAATTTGCATTCACAAGGGCTTTTATAACTCTTCCAGCACTACTGACTCCAATGGCTGTTGATTAAACATATATATCCTGTACATTTAATCTGACTTTCATTATGGCCACTTCGTAAAAATGCCATGAAATGGACAAGCGATGACACATTGCAAGAACAAGGAATCCCTGCAAAGCCTCAAATTGGGTTTTTTTCTGCCTTATTTATAGTGACCATGGTAAAGGCTAACTCTAAATCAGGGAGAATATTTGACAGCAAATGTTCCTATCTATGGATTATATATAACCCATCCTAAACACCAGATGAAAAAGGGGTAACCCTAGAAAAAAGAAGGGCTCGCTTCCATGTAAATCATGCTACAAATTGGACAACACCCAGTGAGTTCATTGTTCAACCTCAATTGTGAAGGCTATTCACATTTACTATTCCCCTGGAATCAATGTTAATTAAGGCTGACTGGGGCTATAAATCAGCCTTTGGTTTTTACAACTTAATTCAGCATTAAGCATATATATGTAAATAAAAGGTAACTGATTAACCACTTGAGTTTTCCAGGAGTTACTGAGGTAATTTGTTTTTGTTTGAGTCCTAGTGTTACCTTTTGTGATTTGCAGTAAGGAAAAGAACAAGTATATAGTATGTTACATATTTGCTATGCGGTATTGTGAGTGGTTAAATAAGCTGGCCTGTTGGGTGCTATCAACAAAACTGCCAAAATGGAAAGGGAAGAAGAACACTAGAAAAATTTTGGAACGCTTGAACATTTAGTTTGCCATCTACTCTCAGTAGAGCCAATAACTGCAGTAATGTCAGAGCTGGAAGAGAAGCGGCAAACCTTCCTGTTTTACTTAGGTGTCTCTGTCAGCACAGCGATTTGGCCAAGATCGAACCCAGCCAGCAAAACAGACAATGCCTCTTGTAAAAGTGAGGAATCTGGCTGTAGCGGGCGAGCAGTGGTCTAAGGAGGAAACTGAATACTGTTTGCTCACCAGCAATGCCACCTAAGGCAACATGCAGAACAGGGCAGCAGCTGAGGTAGTGGGTGGGTGAGGTGTGTACGTGTGTGGGATGGGGAAGTTTCAAACAGGCCTTGCAGTGTAATAGGTGCAGCTGGAGGCTCCCAGTTGCCCCTGTGAATGTGCCCTTGGAGTGTCATCATTCTCATGAGATCTCATTGTAAAGGTCTCTTGATAATTTCTGTTCCTTTCCAAATGAAAGATGGAGGGGGCATGGCAGTTTCCTAGAACAGGCACATCCCTTCTGGTACTGACAGTAACTACTTCCTCACACACCCATGTTCTCATAGACCTTTTAATAGAAGTTTGCAAGATAAAGGTCCCACCACAAATTTGCTAGGTTCAAATTCTGCCCATGGTTACGTACATACAGCCACTGCTGACAGAGTTCCATAGGACTAATCAAGGAAGCAATTTGACCCATCCTACAGGGCACACGATTGTTCAGAGCCTTTGAGATACCGTATCATTCAAAAAAGTATACAAAGGAAAAGTAAAATTCAAAGTTATCATGTAAAAATTCAAGTTACTTTGAGACTCTGCTGACTTGCAGTTGGAAGGAAATCGTATATTCCATTTTGCATAAGAAGACCTGCATTTCAAAAGCATTATGCACCGAGTTCAATAGCATTTTTGGATGCTCATCAGTTTTGAAATCAGGCCAAGAGGAAATGTTTTTTGGCGTAAAGCAAAGCAAATTAAGCTTTGCAAATAAACAACTACAATATCTTGTTTAAGTAGCCATCTGTCCCAGTTGGCTTACTAATAATTAGCAACTTAATGTTCATTTCAAACCATGCAGGTAATTGGAGTGCTAAGTATTCAAAGAGAAAGCGATGTGTACAAAACCAGGCTGAACAAGCTAATCTGCAATGCAGTAGCAAAATTTAAAGCAGAGAGAAAATGGATAGGATTTTGTGTTTTCGTCACTACTTACCAGTGAGGAAGTACAAAACAACTATCTGTGTGGGGGTGTGTATA
Organism: Pandion haliaetus; assembly: GCA_013401275.1. Classification (NCBI taxonomy): domain Eukaryota; kingdom Metazoa; phylum Chordata; class Aves; order Accipitriformes; family Pandionidae; genus Pandion; species Pandion haliaetus. The sequence goes on along the minus strand of VYZV01022063.1, from coordinate 12,391 downwards.
AACAGAATTAATTAAAATGCAGCACAGCTGCATTCTTTGCAGCTCTTAGTTGAACGAGATTTGGTTTTGTGGCACTACACATTCCCTCTGACGTCCACCCGGGGGCTAGCCCTGGATTTGGAAAATGGAACTGATTTTTAAATTCACTGGGGATTTCTGCATGCTCACTGCCTCTCTCTTTTGTATTGTCTTCCATTAAAATGTAGAAAAAAAGTAATATGGGCTCCTTTAATTCATAAGAGTAATCAACACAGGTGGCAACAACGTAACTTTTCATTTCCTTTCTTGAAAATGTTCTTAAATGATGTGTGAGTGAAATGATGATCTACATTCTTAATTTGATATTGCTTAGTGGTGATGTCATCAAACATTTTCTTCAGGCTCCCCAGCTGTATAAGTAAGAACTTCAGCCAGTGGACAGACAGTGGCCTAGCATTCAGCTCTTTGGAGGTGGAATTATTTTCCCATGGATTTAATAAACAATGTTTTTGTGCTGTTGCAGCTCCAGAAATGTTTTTTGGTACAGGAAGGGGATTTTAACGTCCAAATAATAATGGCTTCCCACAGGAGATATGGTTCTGGATGAACGGAGGAAGGAATGGAAATTTCCTAACTCAACTGATTTAGTAGCTGGTTATAGTTTCATTCCATCAAAGATCTTTTTTTCATATGTGACTTTCTCCTTAGAGAGACTTTGACATTAAACCTGCAAAGATGGGGGAGGGGGCATCAGATGCCAAAGTACTTTATGGAAGAATCACAGCTGTTCAGCCCTCAGCATCTTCTTATTGCTGGAGACATTAAGAAATACATAATGGCACTTTTTTTTTTTTTTTTTTTGGGGGGGGGGGGGGGGGGGGGGGGGGGGGTAGGAGGTTGGGATGGGACATACAACAATTTCAGAGGCATGCAAAAAATCCAGCAGCAGCATTTCCCTTGGTAAATACTGCATAACATCACAGATACCGGGCACCTGTGCCTCAGTCTGGTCAGGAAATTTCATATCCTTTCCCATCTCGGCAACTTCATTTCCTCTCCTTTGGAAACATTTCAAGAGTCCTAATGATTAGTACAATTGTAAGGGAATGAAGTAGAAGGGATTGCCAGTCAGAGGTGCAGCTTGTTTATTTTCTCAGGCTTTGTTTTCCCTCAGTTTTATGGCTGTCTTGATACTACAAATCTCTCGCATTCTAGCCAGTGTGTTGCGGGGCACTCCTGGGAGCGAGTGGAAACCAACAGCTGGCTACAGAATCAATGAAAACCTGGTTTATAAGTAGGCACTAGGAAAGCAAAAGCCAACCCCAGCAGACCGATTGCTGCCTGGCCAGCAATTGATCAGCAGTGCTGTTTTATTTTGAGAAGGGGATCGTTCAGGTGAACACTTAAGAGTTGCTGCTCCTTGCTGGCAGTTCACAAATCGTGAGTAATGGGCCATAGACTTTGAGGCCAACCTCCCCATTCTCTGTGCACAATCCTGCTTCTCAAATGAGCCTTTCACTGGGCAGTGCCAACGACGGCATGGCTTTCAAACGATACACCTACATAAATCAAGGCAGGCTGGCTGGCTTGAGCATACAAACAGAAATGGTTATCATGTCGGTCATTATAGTTCAGCCACTAGAGGTCCGGTCCCACCCACAGTAAAATAAAAGGAAAAATCCAACTGGTTTCAGCGGGAGCTGAATCAGGCCCCCGTTGATGAAAAGGAAGCAATTGCAAGAGCCTCCAGAAGGATGTTTGTACTGGGAGACAAAGCTGTTTCACTGGAAACTTGACACCTGCTCTACAGCCTGTGAGGTCTGCGAGGGCCAAACAAAAGCAGAACATGTTGATTTTTATTTTTCTTCTTTGGCTGCTGGGTTGTCCTGGCTCCTTCCCTCACACCCTCCCCATCTCCAAAAAAAAAAAAAATTTTTTTTGGAAAGGCAGGAGAGCTCTTTTCTAAAGCTATGTGTGTTTGGGGGTGTTCAGTTTTTTTTTTTTAAAACTCATTTGGACCTCAGAGCCAGAAGGATAACATCATGGCTTTTAGACGCGGTCTACCATAAATGAGGGTTTCCTTCACAAACCCAAGCTTGCAGTTTCATTCAAGAAATCTAGAGTCCAAACTTCAGAGTGTACTGAGCGGGTCGGAAAATTTTAAACATTTACAAACATACTACAGCAGGAGGATCAAAAAAGTGGAATCGGAAATAAAATGCACAACTGAATGAGGCTGCTCTGGTTTTGCTGTCAGCGCAGCAGTACGTTGAAATGTAGTAGAATTATGCTTACGCAACCCGAGTCCCGTGCCAAGGGTACATGTCTGGATGAGTAGAGCGTTCAGCTTCTCCGGATGTAACTAGTAGCAAGGCCTGAGCCAAGCCTACTGAAATCAAAACCAGTCCTTGACATCAGTGGACTTTGGATCAGAAGCAAAGTACTTAAAATGGGTGAATATATCAAGGTCTCAGTGACATTTCAGTGCGGAAATCATACGATCTAGCACCTAATGGTGGCATCTGATGCAGAAGCTCAGTCTCTTTCCAGTCCCTGTGGGGTGGGAGGAGGGAGCAGCCCTCCCTCAGGGCAGTACCCGTGTCTCAGGCGGGCTCAGTCACCCCCACCTCTGCCCCCCCCCNNNNCCCCTCCGGCCCCCCCCCCCCCATAAGGGCCTGTCTCTGGTGGCTGTTGCACTGGCCCACTCATCTAGGCATCTTGTTTAGGTGCTTAAAGGTAGATACAGTAAGTCCCCCGCAGAGCCAGCTCACAGTATAGGTTTGGGGAATGGTATGCTAGGAAATGGTTGTGACTGGGAGGAGAAACAGGGGGGAATCCAGGGTCTCTGAGCAGCAAATGGAATCAGAGAAAGGGCTTGAAGCCTCCTGTCAGTCTGCTGTGAAAGTGGAATGTAACATGATTTTTTTCTCCCCTATGTCCCAAATCCCTCACACCAAATGCTTGACCTGCCTGTCTTCCTGTCTTAATTAGTCTTCTGTCTTTCTGGGAGTTGGGTCTGTTCTTTTGCAAATGGCAGCACATCAGACAGGGGAAACCTGTCATGTTTATTTTCTAAGCTGTAGGGGGCACCCATTTGAAAAAACTCCCAGCTTATCTAAACGTTTTTGTTTGTATGATTTTGAATTAGGAAGTGTGAGTAATTAGTTAAGAAGATTAAATAAGTCTTAACAACATGCGGTAGCACGCTTACTTTCTTCCTTCCCCCCGCCAAGTATTTCCTGCACAAAACCCAGGCTGCCAAACTGTGATGATACTCTTTTCTATTTTAGTTTCTCACTGTGCCACATGCTGATATTGCATCCGTTATTTCAATTCAGTCTCATTAAAGGGATTATTTTGCGCCTGGTTGTTCAAGAAAAATTAATCTAAAGAGAAGAAACTTCAGATTGGTTTGTCTGTTGAACTATACCCACCACAAACATTTTACTCCTTTTAGCTGCCTTATTAAACCTGCGGGAAGAAACTTTACTTACAGCACATAAAGGCTTTCCTCAAAGTAATTTCTACTTTTTTTTCAGTTAATGAAGACTTTATCTGCTGTTAGTAGCACAATACAGGAGCAATAACACTTTCCCATAGCTCAGATAGATAGATAGTACTTCATGTATTCCTAAGAAACTAAGCTCCTAAGCTTTACTTATCCTTTCACTTGTGAGGCTCTCTAATTGCTGGAGAAGAACATTTACTGTCTTGCTTAACTGCATCAGAAAACGTTGTTTCTGAAGCCAGGATGACTAAAAAATTAAGTATGCTGTACATTTCCACTAATAACAAAGAAAGGCCATCACTGAATGATTTGGGTAAGGATGGCAGTGGTTTTTATGGAGTATGATCCTTGATGTCACTTAGTGCAACTTAAAAAAATGAACTCATGAAAGATTTCTAAAAATCCATTAAATCAAGAGTGGAGAGGAGGGAGTATTTGTTTACAGAATCAATTATTAGCCTGTCACTGGGCTTTAATGAAGTTGTGGCTATTAAGAACGTGATCCTGGAAACCCTTCCACAAGCACTCATTTGAAATGGTGGGAATGAGGAGGGGTTTGTACAAACAAGACAAGTATTAGTCTATAGTTTTGCTGTGTTTTGCATCATTTGTGTATTGCAAGTCTCATGTGCTCATTATGTGTGACCTAAAACAGCATGATCTATTTATTTGTACGTGGGAAACATGTTCTGCCATTTAGAAGAATCTAGCAGATCATCACTTGTAGGTAACTGCCATTTTAAGTATTCATCACCAAAGAGCAACTTCTTACTTAGCAGTTAGCTATGCTGCATAAATAAATACTCTTAACTGGCTTTCAGACATTATAGGCAACACAGAAAAATACAATGGGCAAATTTATTTTGACTTAAAAGCTCTGTCCGAGAAAACTACCTTATAACTACACATGAGAAATTGCTGGAATGTCAACTTCATTTGCAGTGGCCCCTTATGGCCTGATCACCCTCCCTGGCACGATAAATCACTGGCAAGATCCTTACCTTAACACGTTTGATCTCAGCTCAGCAAGACTTGGTTTTGATGTGAAGAACTCCAGATCTGTTAGGTCAGAGACAAATAGCAGAGCCACTGACCTGCAAAGTGCTAACTCTATATTAGACCCAAGTGAGCAGCCTTAAGCTCCTGGAAAGTTTGCCTTCACTTCTACTTTGCATCCTACGTATTTTCAGATATTACCATTAGCATGTTTTGCTAAATTATGCCAGTGACATTTCCTTTCATGTCATTCTGCACGCACAGAATCCACAAAGTATCGAACAAACAAATAAGCATGCAGTATGAGAAACATTATCTTGGCTAAACTGTTAGAATTATCTGCATTTAGGGCAACAAGAAGTGAGACAGTATTTATCAGTTTCTTTACTTCATTTACATAAATGGCTTGCACTGGCCTTTTTCTACCTAGACCATGCTTACTAATATAATAAATAATGATATTCACCAGTACACTCATTAAGGTGATTGAAAGTGCCTGTATGTACATGTCTGTACATACAGAAATTCAGACTACTCGGAAAAAAAAACCCAAAACCCAAACAATCCAGCTTGTGACGTTTGCATTCAAAGTCTGAACTTTCTCAAAGACCAGTTTTGCGGCCACTCAGTTTTGCGGCATTGGTTTGAAACTTCTTTATTGTCCTGGTTAAACAGTCACTTATCTCTACGATGGTAAGCAGGAGTGTTAGTCTACCAGAAAATTGGATGTTCTTAATGGGCTTTGGGGGAGAATAGCTTTGCATCATCAGCATTAAGTTAAATCACATTAAGTACCCACTTACAACACAGGGATTACCACTTATGACATCATTGGTGAAAGCCTTTAAAACAAATTGTTGTGTTTGTTAGAAGAAGCTGTGAGATAACAACTCCCAGAAGTCTGATTTATAAACCCTCTTTGCTATTCAAGAAGACACAAAGGAACCCAACACCTCTCCTCTCATTCAATGATGCAGTGAAATCTCTCAGGCTGGAAATTCTTTTCAATAAAAAGTCTTGGGAAATACTGATTTATTTATTTTAGAATATTCTTCTGGAGAGAAGAAACCTTTAGCTAGATTCCCTCTCCTCAGAGTTCAGTTCCAATTTCTCCTCCAGTTCTCTCTGTTGAGAAGCCATTGACTTTACCTATACAAAACTGGAACAGGTCATTCTACTTTTTATTATTCATAAGGCTGATTGGGGAGAACTGGGCTTAAGCTGTCAAAGTAGCCTGCTGTGCTTGGATACCTGACAAATTTACACCCCAAAGTACACTGTGGTGCTAAGACTAAAATTGGATGTGAAGCGTTCTTGCAAGAGCTGATTACAGTCCCAAGCAAGTAAAACACTTCAGGGTATAGCAAAATAATGCCAATATTTAATAGAGTTTAACATTTTTATATATGACTGGCAAGCTATTCTGTATAGAGATGTAGGCCTGCATGAAAAATGAGCTCTTCTATTTACCTTTAAGTAGAAGCAGACTAATAATTTTGAGTGTGCAAATTAAAAACATGACCCTCAACTTTTGCCAAACATGCAGCATTAAAAACATGGACTAAGGCAAAAACAAAATCTAACTATACAGAGATTTCCCTAAATGAGCACAGTACATTATAAGCCTTGTCAATAAAAAGCCTTCCTTAAAAACAAATGTTCATATAGGCAGTCCTGAGATTACACACACACACACACACACACACACCCTTTCCTTTAAAATTCATGTTTCTTTTCCCCTTTCTAACCAAATTCCCTTTTTCTCTGCAGGAACCCCTTGTAATGATACCAGAATGTGGGCAAACCTCATTAGTCTCCCTGCTGTTTACAAGACAGGATTTATGCTCAGTGTAGTGAACACAATGACACATGATCACTAAATGGCTAAAATCACCATCAAGACTTCAATCTGTGAAATTTTTCACCCAGATGTTGCAAATACTATTGGCATGTAAAGGTATGAAAAACAATATAAATTACAATGAACATATGTCACCCACTGCCCAGTTTTCTGCAAGGAGTATACCAATAACTAGCCATTTGTGAAGGTTAATTTCATGCAACCTTTGGCAGTTATCTGGTATAAGGTATGTCGCCAATTCAATCCATTAAGTAATAACTAAATTCTCATGGGACCTAGTTGAAGTCAAATGTTGTTATTCCAGGTTCACTGCTTTTAGTCTCCCTGAAGACCATTTAGGCAAACAGCTGGAAGAGCTGACTACAAAGGTTCCCAGTCACAGGGAACCACTAGGAAAGCAGGTAAAGGCTTCTAACCAGGAAATAAGTTATCAAGGATTTGTCCTGTTGCTCCCTCAAAGAGAGAAATGAACTGAGTCAGAGAGCAAGAGCATGAACGTATTTGTGTTTCAGTCAGAATCCAAACATTAAAAGCAATTGTCTTGGCTGATGGGAGGAAGAGCTGTGCTGCACCAGTTGCTGGGCATGTTCAGCCCTGGGCTCCTCGGGGCTCCTGGTTGTCATCTCAATAGCAGGGTCTGCCTTCTCTCTCCATGTTGGAGCGCCTTACTAAAATAAAACCTTTGAAAAGCGAATAGAAACAATACCAGAGGCAACAACCTGGACTTCCAGTACTGTCACTGCACTGCACCAATGGAAATACTCCTCCTCCGAACAGAAAAGTACAGAGGGGAGCAACACTGCAAGCTCCAGCTTCGTTTGAACTCATTATACAGCTCTTCCAGCAAGGAGGGAACTGCCTCTCAGACAACGCTCAAGGGAATAACAACAGAGATGACAACTGATAAAGTGACACAGAAAGAAAGCAAAGAACACCAAGAAAGGGGTCTTTTCATCTATACTTTGTGTGCATGTATAGGTGAGTGCACAGAAAAGTGTGCAATTATACCATAGAGAATTGTAGACATGCATACACATGTAAACACTAGCTCTGAAATTCATCTGTATTTCCATCTCCCAGAATAGTATGCACAGAAAAAGAGGTTTTATCTTTTAGCAGTCTGGCTGGTTTAGCAAGAGATCCTGCCTTTGACACTGACCTACTGAGTTAGTCATGGTTACACTCCCACAAATTTAAACTCCCCCATCTGTGAAGGAGCCTTGTCACCAGTTTTACAGTGAGACTGAATCAATTAATGCTTTCTAAAAGCTTCGATGGAAGGAGCAGAATATTAACACTTGCAGTTGAGTGATGCTAGCTAAAAATGTCTTCAGTAATGTAACAAATGGATTTTAAAATCACTGTCAAAGGGTTGGACCACCAAGACTAGATCATCAGCAGCACAGCTACCCCATTTAGTGTTAGTCTCATATCACAATTTCAGATGGGCAAGTGGAAAAGCAGAGCTTGATTCTCACGCCTCAGGAAAACGGCATCCCATAGACTTCACAAAAGACAGAAGAGGCTGTTAAGTAGCTCTGGTAAAGAAAGTGTGATAAGGACAAGAAGAGGAAGACCAACAAAACATCAAGCACTGACGGAAAAGGGGGTGAAGGCTTAGCCAGATGTCCTGAAAAACACGTGTGCATCTTCTCAAGGTCCATGCAGGCCATTCCGGCACAAGGTCGCTGCAACCATACATGACAGCTGAAGAAACTGGAGAGAATAAAATAAACCCCTTGATTTGGAAGGGCAGGTGGTCATTTCTTGGTAGTTTCTAACTACTCAAGAATAAACTTAAACTATTTCTATTACAACTGAAACCCCCACCCCCCAGAGGCAAATGTAAAATGCTTATGTTACGGTATACTGGTAAGTTTTGAAAATACCCAGTGGAATCAGGACAATGCTTTTATACCTGGATGCAAAGAACATTTAAAATAAATTCCAAATATGTTTCAAACAACAAAATTAAGTGGGTCTTTAAAAAAAAAAAACAACTACGTATCCAACTGGCAGTTATGTAAATGCCTCCTCAAATCAATTTGACAATGTAAAGAAGTATTAAAGCCAGTTTAAAACTAATTTCTATTTTAAGGACCTTTACACTAGCAGAGTGGTAAATAAGCGAGGTGCAATGTCATGGGAAGTGCTTTAGTGGTTGAGCTGAGAAGACTTTACAGGGTTTTTCAACTAACTAGATCACAATTTTTATCTGGGTCATCTTACAGTTAGGAAATAAAAGTTCAAGTGCCTATAAACCAGCATAAAAAAATCCAAGTGTGAAAATGGGTGATCTTGACTGTATCACGGAGAGGAAAAAAACTAGCATTTTTTGAGCATAAGGGGATGAGAATTATCAGAGGCATACCATGGTTTCTAGGTATAAGCTATGTAGGGAGGACAGGTCAGGCTGCAGAGTGGGGGGAGTAGCTCTGTGTGCAAGGAATTGCATGGGTATTTCTTGGAAGAGAAACAACACGTTACGTAGACCCATGGATATAGAGGCGGTGTAGGTCATGAAGGGTAATAGCAGGAGTGAAGTACTGACTTCTGGGTAAGAGCAACTGAAGTGACATTAAAGTGGCACTGAAGTGGAAAAAAGAATATGAAGGCAGTAAGACTGGTGCAAAACTATGTATTAGTTCAGCGAGAGCTGCATTGAGATAGCGTCTAGAGAACAGAGTTGTCTGTATCCTAAACAACATTTGACATAGTCCTGTCAAGGACTAAAAATTGCGTCTGAACCCCTGAGAAATGGTTACCACATAAATAATTTCAGCTTCATTGCAGGAGAGAAACACATGAAGAAGTCCTACTCTCTGGGATACTAAACTTCAAGAAGCGAATTTTTTTTGAAAGAGGAAGTAACTTAGAAACTCCCTGCTTGAAGCTAGGAAATTAAAATCCATAGAATCAGCATGGAGGCTTAAGAATGTGAAAGAGTCAAGGATTTGCATTCCCAAGGCTAAAAAAGGGAAGCACAAGCAAGAAAATAAATGGGGTGGCTAAGCAGGAAGATACAAGAGGAAACAATAGGCCAAAAAAAAGGAAACAAAGTGCTATCTTTAAAAGACTGCAAAACACAAACTAAAAATTAAAAATTGCTACTAAATATTCTGAAGAAAAATACCAAAAAGGTAACACAAGTAAAACATCCAAGAGAAGCCCAAGTTAAATAAATTAGCAAATATAGGCTGTGGGAGAGTCAGTGGATTCTGAAAACAACCTGGCTATGAAAGATATAAAAGGGAAAC
>VYZV01022062.1:245021-275658 GCA_013401275.1 Pandion haliaetus | reverse complement strand
AGATGCACAAATTGTGAAGCAGTCCAATGCTTCTTCTGAATGGCAGGAGGAACACAGTGTCACAACTCATAACAATTAAAATATTTCCCTTCTACTCTTTTACTATCCTTAGTTTGGAATCTCCACATGGAAGAAATATCTTCTATAGCCATAAAAGGAAAAAAAAGGAAAAATGAGGCTATAAGGTTAACTATAGTACTTTATTACAAGCTTTTTGTGAACAGTTTTAAAATGATAAAACATTTTCTAAATGAGATTGCATTCCCCTGAGATGCCCTACTTAGAGAGGCAATGTCCTTATCCGTAAAACACCAGACATTGCTCAAGGACACATGCTGGGGGTTAGTTTAAAAACTAAATCTTTCCTAAATTCTTTTTAGCATCAGGGCAATAAACCAACAGCACAAAAGGCTCAGACTTTCCCAGTGTTCAAAAGATTTCAACTCTCCTAGGTAGAGGGATCTCTCCCAAACTGCCAAATCATTTAAGTCTTTCTCTTAAGTCTCAAGGAACCTGTCCAGAACGAACACATGATGCAAGATTAAAAAATACACTGTGATGCATATGGATTAACTCCTTTGCTCTTGTGGGCTCCCACAAAACCCATGCAGATTACATATATTCCCATTTTCATTACAATAAAAGACTGGGCTCAATAGCTTTTTGAAGCAAATAACTGCAATAATCCCTGTTAAATGCCAGACTGTTTGGTTTAAATTACTTCTGTTGGTATTTTTTCCCCAGGAATTTTTTTAAAGCAGCAGCCACAAGTTGTCATTTAGGAAGTTCAGGCTGGACGTGACAGAAAACTTAAGAAAAACTTATAGCAGCGCAATAGGTTGACAGGTGACCAACTCTCCATCCTTGGAGATTTTCAAGATTAGGCTGGACAAGGAAATGATAAATTTGTTCCACCATCTGTGACAGTCCTGCTTCAAGGAGGAGGTCAGAGCAGAGACCTTCAGAGCTCCCTTTCAATGAACATTCATCTGATTTTTGTGTCTCCTGTACATGATCCCCCACCCCTTCCAGTAAATTAAACTAATTTTTAAGAAACATGTAATACAAGGGTCTAGACTAAAACATATTTTCACTCTGGCACTAAGAACTGCTAAAAACCATGGTACAAACTCCCTGTCACCTGAATAACAAGAACCAAATACCTTTTTATGCCACCTCTCAGTTTTCCTTAAGGCAGATATATTCAGAGAAAGCTTGAAGAGAGCATTAAGAGAATTTTAGATGAGGATTTCAGATGCAAGATAGGAGAGAAAATCACAACTAGAGTCATCTTCACTTTAAAAGCACTACGTTAACCTATGCTAATGTAAGATATTGGAAATACCTGGCTTCAGAACGGAATAATATTGAATTCAAAATTCATTCCATCTCCTTTTGCAAAGTTTCAGCCATTACTGGAGGAAATTTCAAAGCATCCAAGGTCAAGATATTAAAATCGCAGGGAAGCCATCACCAGCAGACGCAGTGGGTAACACATATTACCTCCCAGTTATTTGATGGAAGAAAGATTTACTCTACAGCTTTTGCATAAAAGCTTGTATGTAATTTCTGCAAAGTCTTTCCAGGCTATTCATGGACCAATGCATACATTCTGCTCCTTTTAGCTTCCAAATATTCCCATTGAGTTTTACCTTGCTTACTCCTGTCCTTTCGGTGCAGAGATGAGAAGACACTCCTGACCACTTCTACAATCAAGTGTGTAGAGTACCTGGCTCTAGTTTGAAGTTGCACACCAGCTTGTCATGAAGGAGCTGTTATGTCTTCAGCCTATAAAAGCAATTCCTTAGCAAGGAACTTTACACACGTTCCCCTGTTCCTGACTTCATTTTAGGTGGTTTTTGTTTGTTTATTTTTTCCCTGGGTTAAATATGACCCCCCCTACTCTAACAGTAGGAGACTAAAAATTATTCTGAAGCTTACAATCCAGGCCCAGAAGCAGCTCATCTACATATTTCACGTCACCACCTCTACCACAGCATGGTGCAAAAGTCACTCAGGCATTGCAAAAGACATACAAGAATTAAAAGTAAGGGTGTCATCACAGTAATGCCTTTTGTAGATTTTTAGCTAGATTATCATCAGGCTTTTGCCAACGTTACTGATTCTTCACTCAGAGTTGACTTGGGCTGGTCACTTCAACACTGAAGTTACCTAAGAGAATAGATGGCTTAATTTGGAAGAAATTTAAAAAACCCCACTTCTTCTTTATGACATCAGCACAGGCAATATTTAAAAAAAAATAAACACTAGGAAAATGTAAAGTGGATTTGGACCCAAGAGAGCAAAGTCAAGTCAACAAAACCATCATCCCTCTCTCCTTACTTAATGCTTAGCCCCTCTTGCCAAGTTTATTTCCTTTTCACTAGTTTGTGGTCTCTGAAACAAAAAAAAAGTGCAAGACTCACATTATTCACAGTTTAAGACAACTTTTTTGTAAAGTTACCAAACATATCTAAAACTACACTATGGAATGGGAAAATAAAAAACTACACTATGGAATGGGAAAATAAAATAGCACCTAGGACAAATGATGATTAACCTGCTGTAACAGCCATTAGCATCTTTATAAGATCACAGCAAAAACTATTCTAAAATGTTCCAGCTTCTTCTCAATTCTATAATTGAAAACATTTTTTCATTTAATTATAACGATTGAGGAAATAATGGAATTTAGCAAGTGCCTTAAAGATGTGCATTTTATAGCTTTAGATTTCAGGAATCAAGAACTTGATTTTACAAAGCCCAGAGGCTGGGGCAGGGGGAAATTGAATTTTATAGTAATATAAAAATTATATGAATTTAAATCTCTGCCAGCCCCTTTAGCAGTCCAAGTGAAATTGCTTCATTAGGGAAGTTCTGCCATATAAACCTGTAACATTTGTTTCAGCCTGAACAAACCTAAGATTAAATTCATATGAAGGTTGGCCATAGCCTTAGTACTTATAAATGGGCTTTTTCCCTTTTTATTGAATAGAAACACATTTCAACCTCTGAAAATGGCTGCATTTGATCCAACGCATGCAGCTCAACGTCTCGCCTCTCATACTGTTGGGAATTGGGATGATTTGCATTGCACTGACAACGTAACTCCTGAGAGCGTCATTTACATCTGAAAACTGGCCACAATCACTGTGTACTTCAAACAGCAAAAGCCTACAAAGACTTCAGTGACAAACATACACATTTACTGAAACAAATACAGGAAATATACTTATTGTCAGCAAATTAGAATTTCCTAGAGGACCTAGTGGTGAAGACCTGTATATTTCCTAACTATGGCAGGAGCAATTTATTATGTCAGCACCAAAATCTACACTCCAGTTCAAGGCAAGAAAAAGTGGCTGGCTGGTGAGGAACAGAAGAAAACATACAGAAGAAAGCTCTATACAACGGCTCAGAATGACAAGAGGTGGTCTTAGCACATCGCTAGGACGCTGCTCCTGGGAAACAACTTCACACGCATGATAGTAAAGATGAGCTCAAAGGAGGACTGAAGCCTGGCCAGCTTTGTGAGTCTTTACAGGGCACTTCTCCCAGGCTGGGGGGCATCAGGAAGAAGCACAAAGATAGTTTTTAGACAAGCATAATAAATGGGCATTGGATGCCAAAATCAGTAGTGACTACAGGAAATGGTTGGATGGGGCTACGTCGTGAAAGCAAAGATGAAGAGTTGGTGTTTGAGGCAAGAAAGCAGAGGAGTCAAGACCCAAACAAATGGCTTTTGGTCAAAGCAATCATTTAGGAAAACAGTAATTGGAGCAGCAGTCTTACAATGTCTGTGGAGTAACAAAAGACCATAAAACCTCTGGAGGATTTTGCTATATGAAAGTGTCTGGGAGACCCTTCTATGTAGAGAACTTGACAGATCCGATCTAGCTTGGAGGTGGGGTTTTAGAGAAAAGCCCGAAGATGCCATGCACCTTGGAGACATGAAGGCCAGACAGGATGGCACTGCTGTGCATGAAGGAAGAAACCAGTGAGAAATCTGCATAATTTATTGGAAGCACACTGGCAGCCAGTTGTCTCTAGAAGGTATCAAAGAAATGGCTGACATTCCTGTTTGGTTGTAGACAAGTCTGGACACTCACAAGTCTATTGGACCAGATGGCATCCATCCAAGACGACTGAGGGAGCTGGCGGAGGAGCTTGCCAAGCCACTCTCCATCATCTATCAGCAATCCTGGTCAACAAGGGAGGACCCAGATGACTGGAGGCTTGCCAATGTGACGCTCATTTACAAGAAGGGTCAGAGGGAGGACCCGGGGAACTACAGGCCTGTCAGCCTGACCTTGGTACCAGGGAAGATTATGGAGCGGCTCATCTTGAGTGTGGCAGGTGCAGGACAACCAGGGGATCAGGCCCAGCCAGCGTGGGTTCATGAAAGACAGGTCCTGCTTGACCAACCTCATCTCCTTCTATGACCAGGTGACCCACCTAGTGGATGAGGGGAAGGCTGTGGATGTTGTCTACCTGGACTTCAGCAAGGCCTTTGACACTGTCTCTCACAGCATACTCCTTGAGAAGCTGGTGGCACATGGCTTAGACAAGTGTACTCTTTGGTTGGGTAAAAAAATGGCTGGATAAACAAGCCCAGAGGGTTGTGGTGAATGGAGTNGAGGGGATTGAGTGCACCCTCAGTAAGTTTGCAGATGACACCAAGTTGGGAGGGAGGCTTGATATGTTGGAGGGTAGGAAGGCTCTGCAGAGGGATCTGGACAGGCTGGATAGTTGGGCTGAGGCCAGCTGAATGAGGTTCAACAAGGCCAAGCACCGGGTCCTGCACTTTGGTCACAACAACCCCTTGAAATGCTACAGGCTTGGGGAAGAGTGGCTGGAAAGCTGCCTCAGCGGAAAAGGACCTGGGGGTCCTGGTTGACAGTCGAATAAATATGAGCCAGCAGTTTGCCCAGGTGGCCAAGCAGGCCAACGTCATCCTGGCCTGTATCAGAAACAGTGTGGCCAGCAGGAGCAGGGAAGTGATCGTCCCCCTGTACTCGGCACTGGTGAGGCTGCACCTTGCGTACTGTGTTCAGTTTTGGGCCCCTCACTACAGGAAAGACATTGAGGTGCTGGAGCATGTGCAGAGAAGAGCAACGAAGCTGGTGAGGGGCCTGGAGCACAAGTCTTATGAGGAGCGGTTGAGGGAACTGGGGTTGTTTAGCCTGGAGAAAAGGAGGCTGAGGGGAGACCTTACTGCTCTCTACAACTACCTGAAAGGAGGTTGTAGTGAGGTGGGTGATGGTCTCTTCTATCAAGTAACTAGTGATAGGATGAGAGGAAATAGCCTCAAGCTGCAGGAGGGGAGGTTTAGATTGGATATTAGGAAAAATGTCTTTACTGAAAGGGTTGTCACGCATTGGAACAGGCTGCCCAGGGAAGTGGTGGAGTCATCATCCCTGGAGGTATTCAGAAAGCATGTAGACAAGGCACTTCAGGACATGGTTTGGTGGGCATCGTTGATGGTTGGACTCAATGATCTTAAAGGTCTTTTCCAACCTTAATGATTCTATGATTCTAGACAAGATATATGTTAAAGGGGGTCATGAAGATGACTCCAAGAAGAGACCAGAATTTTTCTTCATCTGCAGCAGCAAAGGAGGAGGACAGAGTTGTGGTGGGACAGGGGAGAGCAAGTCAGGAAAACTATCTTGTCCATTTTCTCTTCGAAAAGAGAAAAGCAGTGAGCTACTGGGCAGAGAAAGGAGACACAAGCTTGATGAATGATGGTCAGGGAATGAAAAGACAGCTGGGGGACTGTTGTTTAGTTAGAGAGATGGCAGAACAGGGAGGACAATAATCATAATTAAGGAAATCAGCCTGCTGCAGGGTTTCTGCCAGCATAGTTTGGCAGCACAAAAGCAAGTGGATGTGGGGATAAGGACCTTGTGTATATAGTGAAGGACAAAAAGCGAGAGGAGGTTTAGAGCCTTAAACCTGTGGAGAGTCAACTGCTTCAGGGCTGGGCGCAGGAAGAGGGGGCCACAGGAAGGAAAGGAGAGGTCCTGGTGACCGCAAGAGGGGGTGGATGGGCTCTCAACCAACCAGATGCCTATCAATAGTGCCGATGCAATGGCGAGGCTTTAATAAAGCAGGTAACTCAGTCATGGAACAGGCAGCATGGTCCAGTCTATCCCATAAAGACCTAGAAACAAAAGGTTAACCCCAGCACTGATGCTGGGCTCCTCTTTCAACTTCATTCATCAGCAGCCTGATGCATTGCAGAAAGCTGCCTAAGGCTTCCATATCCATCAAAGGTGTCTCTTTGGAAAAAAACATTGTCTACCAGGGCACTGCAGAGTGCCCCAGTAATAAGCCTTTGTTTAAGCCCTGTTCACAGGGTTTGCAGTTTCCCAGCTATGACAGTTAGGAAGAAG
Organism: Pandion haliaetus; assembly: GCA_013401275.1. Classification (NCBI taxonomy): domain Eukaryota; kingdom Metazoa; phylum Chordata; class Aves; order Accipitriformes; family Pandionidae; genus Pandion; species Pandion haliaetus. The sequence goes on along the minus strand of VYZV01022062.1, from coordinate 269,263 downwards.
CTTGCCAGCACAGCTCCCATTCCAGCCACAGGGTCGGACCAGTTCACACACTGTCCTACACAATTGGCACAGCTATAGTTCATTCCCTGGTTAGATTTGACTTAAAAATGGAAAGCTTGAGTCCCAGACAAAGTTTCTGCGGGTTAGGGATAACATGGTTCAGCCTAAAAAAATGTTAGTAGTTCATTAAGCACATATAAGGAGCACTCCTAAATAACACTATATATAACAACCTGAATCTTTTGCGTTAAGTAAACACGCACTTTAGGTGAACATCCACATCATTGACATTACAAGTAAATAACACATTCTCCTAACTGGAAAACCATTTCAAAAAATCAGCTTCTAGACATTTGTTAAGGGAGTCAAGCATAAAGGTAACACGAGCTTTGCACATGAAGTCCCGATGCTGTAATGGGAGTGCTGCCATGTCTTGCAAAAGCTATGCTCACTCAGATTGCGCCCTTGCCTAAAATAAGACCTGACTTTGTTTAGTGATAATACGATCTATTTATTTTTAAATGTGAAAAATGCTCAAGGTGGTATTTCCATCCAGCCTAGTTGCTCTCCAAGATCCCCAGTGGCGAGGCTGGCTCCAGCTGCCCTTTTGGAGCCCCAGTGACACCCCACAGGGACTCGGACACACTGGGACAACATGCATTTGCTTTAACGTGCCGAGTACTTAAAAGCTTAACTGTATCCTTTGCATCAACAGTGAATGCAACTTGCTTCATGGTCAGAGGCTATAACTGAAAACAGAGCCATCAGAGCCTGATTTGACATTGCTGGCATAAAGAGACCCTCTGCCAAGTCCTGAAATGGGGAAAAGATCTGTTCTAAGACTTAAAGCTAATAATAGTTAAACAGAAAGCAGGGTGTCTGGTAGACTGATGGCTGTCAAGAAATAGAAATATATACAGTACAGGAATAGTATACAGTCTACAAAACCCTTAGTACTTATGGAGGAAAGATGAAGAGGAGAAAAGCAAACCTTAAGAGACTTGGTCTAGAGGTCCTGCACCCATCGCCCAACCCCGATGTGCATCTGCTCCAACCATAAAGCCATTTTCATGAAGGATGGGCACCGCATCTGACCTCTCTGAAGAGATTACTGAGTTGCCAGCCCAGGTAACGTTTCTCGTGCTGTGCTCATGCCTGGATTAGGAATTAATTTGTAATCACCAGTTTACAGGACACAGAAACACATCTCCCACTGCTAGTGTAGCCAGCACTTGTTTCCTGTCCCCGATGATTAGACCCACCCAAAGTAAAAAGCTTCCCAACCTGTACCAAAGCTGTGAAAAAAGCTAAAAGCCAACTAAAAAGGTGGATGGAAAAAAAATCAGGCTTATCCCTGTGTTGCTACGGGGCTGATATTACTCGTTGAGTGATGCTTTGCAGATGACAACACCAAGCCCTGTTTCAGGGTGACGCACCGTGAGCTACGAAGGTAATTAGCCCAGTCAGATTCATTAAATGCCTACGCGGACATGATGTCTTTCTGGGGTTTATTAGCCAATTTGGTCCATGTGGTCTGAATTTTTTCTTTCCACCACAGGACACAATACCTACATAAACGCACACCAGGTTTTCCACAGCAATCTTCAGCTGCTTCCTTGCTATCCTCCCCTATAACAAACTGTGTTAGGTTTGCTCTTCAACAGCAAATATCTCCAGGATGTAAAACTGCTAGTGCCTGACATGCTCCAGGAAAAGGAACCACTTCTTTAACCAAAAAAAGCAACAAAGAAAAGAGGATTTCTTGTTGTAGCAACATTTTTGCCTAGCATTATGGCGGGGCGCTTAAGCCATTGCTTCTGCCCCCAGTTTCCAGCGATATGGCAGGCACGCAGCCCCAGACTTTGCTCCATTTTCTCAGCTGGGAAAGGGACAGCACTGGAAGCAAAGACTCTGAATTATGAAAAGTTCAATTACTTGCAGGAGTGCTCCTCAAGGCAGTCCACTGCTCAAGGGACAAGCTGTAGTTTTGCATAAAGGCCTCAGGTTCTTTGCTCTGGACTTTGGAAACACAACTGTGAAGTCTTTTGGGTACAAATGATGTTATAGCTCTGCCACAGAGAGAGACTTCAGCCCATCACCAAGCACATTCCTCAGACAAAACAAGCCAGCAAACAAAAAAAACCCCAAATTGGACATTCTGGGATCAAACATATTCTTAATCTAAATGCCATAAAAGCGGACATTGCTCTTTTGATGTCTTCCTGTCAATTTAAATGAGTTTTACTTGAAAAAGGTGATCTTAAAATGATCTTTTAATACTGTAGAGTTCCTAACAAAATAGAATTAAACAGGCATTCATACAGACAAATAGCCAGCTCCATTCCTAAAAAATATTTCATCCTTAATTTTGAGAGTGTCCATGGCGGTTAACTATGTTACTTAATGGTTGGATGGCTGCAACATAAAATCTGGAGAATAGATGTTCATCACTAGGCTTCCCAATGGTAGTACTTCTTATATGCAGCCACTCAGAGGCTTTTTTTTCAGTCCCAAAGGAAATACAGTTGATGCCTCCGAGTGGGATTCAGCTGCCCTCCATGTGGCTGGGATCCCATCCAGCCCAGCTGTCTGCATGTTATGGGCAGCTCTGGAGGGGACAGAAGGCAAAGGAGATTCAGCATAGGATGAATCACCCCTTGAAGGGTCACTGTGTTCCTGTAAACCTAGAGACTACTGACACCTAAGCAAAACCGGGTGGGATATGCAAGCGCTCTGGGGAAAAAAGTCTCTAAATTAGAAGAGACATTTATTGGTGTTGCAGAACTGCACAATCCATCCAAATTTCTGAAACTGCTAATTTATCTAGTTTTAGTGTTGCTACAAAATATTCCTCCTCTTAACTCATAACCTACTGTGTTACCATGAGCAAAACCAAAGTCATCAGAATTCTGGGTTTGCTGCATGTAGGAGACAACCCATAGCCAATAGCCAATGCTGGAGAATTCAGGAATGGGAGAGCTCAGAAAGGGAGTTAGGTTGTGGAAGGATGACATGTTACAGAAATGTTATCTTCAAAATAGCAAGTCTATAATGGTGAAGACCCTTTTCCCCTGCTGAATAACTTGGATGACATAAATTAAATCAAAAAGTCATTATGTGTTGTTCATAACACTGATTAAGAAAATAACAGGCTATTAGAAATAGGTACTAAATGCAAACTTGCACCAACATCTTCTTCCAAGGATGGGGACCTAATTTACTGTATTATGGCTAAATCGTGATTGTGTTAAAATCACTAACTTAAATGGCCTACCCTTTGTATTTAAATTACTCAGCATGCAAAATGAAAGCCATGAAAATATATTATTCTATATTTTTAGAGGTGGAATTATTTTAATATGCTTCTATAAGGAACGTTCTACTATTTTTAAATCACGAGGCTTAATATTAAGTATTTCATATTACGATGGTGCCTTATAATGACCACTAAATGACTAGGCACTGCATCTCAACAGTGGGTTACTATGCATCCTTGCAGAAAAAACCCTCAATTTTCTACGCATGAAAAATTTATAAATCATAGTTATTTTGTATGGAGTTACAAGCCTTACACGCAAGACCAAATCCATCCTGGGTATAAAAAGGAGAGGAGATTTGAAGAGGAGCCACACCACATTATGCTGTAGTAAGTTTGTAAATTAAAGTAGCCGTCCTGGGAGGTGCCATAAGCAGGCATTTTTTTTTAATGCCATTAAATGTGATGACACTCAAGGATGTACATTTAAATGTGTGCATAGCTGCATAAATGATATAGGAGTTAGGCAAAAAAACCCCAACAAATGTAGAGCATCTTTTGCTCTTTTTTTCCCCTATGATTACATATTGTTGTAAACCTGCTCTGAGGGTTAGCTAACATGAATTATCTTGTCTGCATCGTGGGTAGTTACACAGAGCAGCTGGCGGGCTGCGAGTTCACTTGCAGCACCCCTGACAGTGATTCGTACTTCTGCCTCTGCATCCCCAGTAAGCATCTTGAGAGTTGGGGTTTTTTTTAATGAAGTCAAGAGTATTATAATTTGGTGCTGTATTTTTCAGTTCCACTTAATGCTTACAAACCTGAACAGAGCTAGCAGGAGTATTTTGATGGAAGCAGTTTCCCAACAAAACACGTGATTTCCTCTGGAGGTCTTCTACAGGGATTTTTTTCTCCTCTCCCTATTAACACATTTATTTTGGATTATGGATTTTTTTTTTTCCCAGCTAGAAACAATTGTCATAAACCAGTGTTTCAGCGTTTTGACAGAAGCATTGTAATTTTGAAATTTTAGGATAAAATATTTTGATTCAATCGTCAACATTTATTGTTGACAGTAACATGTTGACATAAAGGCCTTACTGTTTAAGAATGTAAAAAACCCAAAATACTACACGTTGCTGCAAGACAGAAATTAGGTAGGTTTTTTCTGTTTTCTCTTTTCTTTTGCATAGTACAGGTATTGTCTGCAAAAAAAACCACAAAAAGAGGCAAAGGGGAAGAATTTGGAGGACTCAGGCAGGACCAGAAAACACTTTCAACCCTTCCAGGCTATTTCAAATCCTCCAAATGAGAAAAACAAACTGCAATCTCAGGTTTTATACTCTTTTAAGTAAGCAAGAACCACAGATCTGACCTTGCAATCATTTCTGTCACTAACTGGTTTCACTCATCCGGGTTCATACAAGAGGATACACCCCCCAAACTGTGCTATTTTAAAAACTTTATAATAAGAACATATACTTTTATATGAATAGTTCTCTAACAGCTTAGTTACCTAATAAAAACCAACAATGTAATACCTCCCTTGTATTTGCCACGCATTACCTATTTTGGCAACAGGGTTTCTCTCAAGCTCTGAAATAATGCTAAGGCAAAAACACATCAGAAAAATTCTTGGACACATTCGCTGCAGTAAGTGTAGGCAAATATATTTGTAACTACAAACCCCCTGTAATTCTGCTGTCCTCCACCTGGCACAATCTTGTTGCCCAATGTTACATATGTATTTTAAACTCAGCAGGAGGAATATTGTGCTTGCTCTGCAGGACTGCATCCTCAAAGGAAAGCAAATATACGGTTTTAGTTCCCAGGCTATGATTCAGATGTAAAAAAGCCAGAACTATTAATAAGCTGTGCTCTTACAAACTAACAATTATTATCTTTAAGACTCGAAACAACCTGATTATTTATTAACTACATTTGAGTCATGAAGTTGGCTTTGAGCATAACTTCCCTGTAGAAATTAGAGCAACTTTATGTACTTTTTGTTAGAATAAGAGTAGTAAAATTTTGAATTTACTGCTAATTGTTTCCTAATGGCTATTTTTCACAAAAAAAAGTGTTTTGTTTGATAGAGTAAGTGAAAAGCCAGATATTTGTTTTTTCTCTTAGACAATAAATTTAAAAAAGGCATATTTTGTGCACAAGCCTTCTATTAATACAATTGGCTATATTCCTTCAGTAACTCATGTATTTTCATGATTATGTATTTTATAGAAACAGGCTTGTGAAACGCAAACCGGCCACTCAGAATGCATGAGGCGGTTGATAAGGAACAAAAGACTGCAATTCTGATGTTCTCTGATCTTGCTTAAGTACATAATCATTTGTTTTTTCCTTCTTAACACAATGTTTACTGTCGCTTGACTGAAACAGGTTTTGTTCAGCATTATTATAAAATAAAGCTGCATCTCATTTCCAAGTCAATTGCCCTGAAATTCAAGAAATTTGGAAGCAATATATTTAACAATGGGGAAAATCAAGCAGCTGAAACTCCCTGATTCATCATCTCACCGCTTAACTCCAGCCCTACTTGAGGTTTTTAAGTGATCATCTAAACACAGACATTGAAGGAGTGTTTGTGGGTATGATGTTTTGCAATTGCTCTCCTTGCTGTATTCAAGCCTGGAAGAGTAGTTCTGTAACTTGCCACGCAGAGCAAATCTGAAAAAGCTGCATGGCTTTTTGGGAAGATTCACCAACACCTGCTTGACTAAGATGTTACCAGCTTTCTATATTACCAGCACACAAATTAGTAAAAAACCCTCAAACTATTGACTGAACAGCTGTTTGTCAAAATGCAGAATGATGTTGCAGTTGGCTGGCTCTACTTCCAAATATCTTTAAATAAAAAGTGTGGTTCTCATTAAAGAAAAAGTAGGACTGAGTTCCAGAGATCTTACCAAATCATTTAAGATGCTAGAAACTGTAAACATAGAAGAAAAATTATTTTTCTTCACATTAAATAGCTTGTTGCCACATCTGTAGTCTCAGACAACAGACTATTGAGCTCTCTGCAAATCAAGAAGTCAACTGCACATCTGAGAACTTGGAGGCATCTCATAAGAGGAACAGATGGCTCATCCAAAAAATAACCCCAACACCCAACCCCAAATTAAAATTGGCATTTCTTCTCATCCTCCACATTTAAATGTGGGACTAATTGCCACAGAAGGTCATGGATTTTAAAACTGCTTGCACATGTTTGAAAAGTCAATCAACAACCCACCAAGGATTATAAGTTATTAAAGCCACCAGCTCTGGTTCAGGAATTTCTTCGGCAGTTAATTCTGGTTGCTGTAAAATACAGGAGGCCAGGCTAGATGGACCTTTAGTTTCACCTGGTGTGACACATTCTGTATTCTTATTTAAGACAAGAAGAGTCAACAATATCAATTCATTCCTGTTGGAAAAGCATAAGGTAACCTTCTCAGTAGTCACAACGCAGTGCTCCCAGGCAGGATGCCGTTAGAGCCAATGCATCTTTCTCTGTCCCTCTGGGTCATTTCCCCCTCATTTCTATATGTACAGGGTGGCTGAAGTCAACACAGCTCCAAAAAAACCTGGATGTATTTCTGCTAGTTGACAAAGGCATAGCTACGTTTTTGTGAGTTACAGCACACCTAACAAAAACCGTGGTGAACTTGCCAGCTCATTTGAAAAGGCCTTGGATGAGTCCCTTAATTGGGAGCCTCTGCCCTGACAGGGAACCTCCCAGAGCATCAGGAGCTTTTGGCAATCAGCCGAAGATGCTCGCCACAAGCTCCTGTGCAAACCAATGTAATATTGGCTTGTGTTTTATGAAGAAATAAAATGTGAAGAATGTGTACTTGGAGAAAGTGAAGCAACTACATCAGCGATCAATACGTGGTTGCAATCATGTAATTAATTAAACAAATTGCAAAGGGCCTGATGAAGATTTCATAATTTACTTTGTAACAGCACTATCATAAAATATCTGCATCTGTGCTAGAGCAATGCCCTAAGGGCTTTGACACCATGGCATACAAACACTAGAAGCCAGCCTGGACAGGGAGACATTTCAGTAGGGTTTAATTACTGCCGTGGTGTGCTTTTAGGAGATCAATCAGACCAAAGGCCCACCCAGCCACCTCTCCCGACCCCAGCGGGGACCAGATGCCTGCAGAAAGCAAGCCAACCCCATGGGGAACCATATGGTGACACCATCTCGGTGTCACTTTGCCTCCTCTCTTCCAGCTGTCCGGGCTTTTGAACTCGTACCCTCCAAAACCTCTGGGAGAGTTTTGTTTCAGGGCTATGCCAACAGCTTTTCCAAATCCTTTAAAAGCTTTTGGTGTTCCCTGCATCTCAGGGTGATGGGTCAAAATCCATCAGCCATCATGCCCTGCTCCCACCTCCCAGGTCTTGCCTGACTTTATGGGCAGGGATCTACTCGGGGAGGGAATGAGGACGGGAAATACAGCTGTAATGGCTGAAATACCTTTTAAGATCACTTGATGCTTGTAGGAAGTGTAAAAAGCAGCTGATGTAATGGATGAAATAACTTCAAGCTGGCTCTTGGAGGCTGTGTGTTGCACCTACGGTCCATGAGCTATGCACACAGTATTGCAGGTGCCAGGCAGGAGAAAGGGTAAAAAACACCCTGGACTTAAAGAAAGCCGTATTATTTAGCAACAGGGGTGATAAAAAATGCTTCCCAACTTGCTCTCTCCTCGTAGCCAAAGTTAAAAGGGTCGTTTTCGGTTGTTTTTAGACATTCTCTGGACATCAACATTTGAAGCACTGCTTTGACTTTATGATGACCACAACCACTACGGGTACATCTTAATCTCCATGGGGCTCCTGGCTGGAAAACTATATTATCCTGAACTGAATATCTACCCTATGGCTGTTTTTTCTTTCTTTTTCTCCTTTCCCCTGTTCCTAACTAGGCTGAAATGGGAACAGTGAATCTCTTTGTATTGTGACCCCTGGCATGACAGGTGAGCAAGGAACGGCTTCGTGCCAAGGCTGTAAGCAAGAGAAATCACTGTAAGTGGGAACCTTCCATAATTGTCCCAGCCAGGATGACACAGCCCATTTTCCCACCCCTTTTCCATCACAGAACCCATTTGCTTTCTTACACTGTAATTCTGCTGCTCCTCAGACCCTTCCCAGACACTCTTTGGTGGCTGGATGCCTCTTTTCCAAGCACACTGATTGCAACAGAAGAACTAGTACTTCTCCCTGGAGAAACTGAAATTAAGCTATATTATGCGATAGGTTATATGTATCATATATATATACATTTTTAAAATATCTCTCTCTTATAATGCCACCCTGAGATGAGACTCCTATTTGCCACGTATATACCTGTGTGACCACCTCTATGTGGCAGAGCAATAAACATATCCAATCCTCCATCCCATTCTCTTTTCCCAAGAAAATTCAAGACAATTAGGTTAATAGGTCAGCAGATAGTAAGTTTTAGTGGAAGCACAGTACCACGAGGAAGGTGTCCAACGAAGATGAAACATGATTCTACATTTTCTGAGAAGTTCAGTCAAGGACATTGAAAAAGCTTTTCTAGACACAACTGTTCAGGCATAGTGAGGGCTGACAGAAATGACAGGTATTTAGTAAATTAAAACTTATTAGGTGTCTCCCAACAGGTGATTTGTAATAAGCAGAAATTTGTGAATGTAAAATAAAAGGAAGAATGGGCAACATTTGACAGCAAATGAGTGTGTGGAATACCCTGTTTTACTGCAAGAGTAAAGATCAGTCTGAACAGGAGCATCCATTTTACAAAATAAAATAAAATAATAATAAATTTAAAACAAAACAAAACAAAACAAAATAAAAGCCACTCCAGCCTGCAATTTTCCTTTCCAGGAAAATTAAGGAGGCTGTGAAGTGTACAGGTGTGGTGGGTTGACCCTGGCTGGGTGCCAGGTGCCCACCAAAGCCATTCTATCACTCCTCCCTCAGCTGGACAGGGGAGAGAAAATAAAACAAAGGGCTCCCAGGTTGAGATAAAGACAGGGAGAGATCACTAAACCAATTACCGTCATGGGCAAAACAGACTTGACTTGGGGAAAATTAATTTATTGCCAATGAACCAGAGTAGGGTAATGAGAAGTAAAACCAAATCTCAAAACACCTTCCCTCCACCCCTCCCTTCTTCACGGGTGCAGCTTCACTCCCGGATTCTCTACCTACCCCCCCAGCAGTGCAGGAGGATGGGGAGTGGGGGTTACGACCAGTTCATCACATGTTGTTTCTGCTGCTTCACCCTCCTCAGGGGCAGGACTCATCACACTCTTCCCCTGCTCCACCGTGGGGTCCCTCCCATGGGAGACATTCCTCCACGAACTTCTCCAATGTGGGTCCTTCCAGGGGCTGCAGTTCTTCGCTAACTGCTCCAGCATGGGTCCCTTCCACGGTGTGCAGTCCTTCAGGAGCAAACTGCTCCAGCATGGGTCCCCCATGGGGTCACAAGTCCTGCCAGAAAACCCACTCCAGTGTGGGCTCCTTCCTCCACAGATCCGCAGGTCCTGCCAGGAGCCTGCTCCAGCGCAGGTTTCCCATGGGGTCACAGCCTCCTTTGGGCAACCACCTGCTCTGGTGTGGGGTCCTCCATGGGCTGTAGGTGGATATCTGCTCCACCGTGGACCTCCATGGGCTGCAGGGGGACAGCCTGCCTCACCATGGTCTTCACCACGGGCTGCAGGGGAATCTCTGCTCCGGCACCTGGAGCACCTCCTCCCCCTTCTTCTTCACTGGCCTTGGTGTCTGCAGGGCTGTTTCTCTTACATGTTCTCACTCCTCTCTCCGGCTGCTGTTTCTGTCTGTCTGTAACTTTTTTTCCCTTCTTAAATATGTTATCACAGAGGTGCTACCACTATCGCTGATTGGCTCGGCCTTGGCTGGGTGTGGGTCCGTCTTAGAGCCGGCTGGTATTGGCTCTGTCAGACACAGGGGAAGCTTCTAGCAGCTTCTCATCAGAAGCCACCCTCGTAAACATCCCCCCTGCTACCAAAACCTTGCCACACAAACTCAATACAACGGGGCACTGCGTGTGGGTCTTGCAAAACCAAAAATATTTGAAGACACCAGCATGCAAATCTGTTTTACTATTTACCGAGTTAGCTATTTTTTAGCAGCTGAGAACCAGTCTTATTCCCCCAGCATTTGAACCTAGTAAATAAATCTCTATAGTCCTTCAAAAGTTGTTAGTGAGGAACAGGGGAAAAGAATTTCTAGGAAAAAAGAAACAGAACAGGTAAGAAATAAGACAGAAATGGCAAGAAAGAAGATAGCAGGGCAGCAAGGTGGGGCACTTAACTGCCAAAACCTGGAAACCCATTTAAGTTTTTAATGACAAACCACATTTTTAGGTTCTTATCTGGGAAAAGGAGTAATGTAAAGGTCAGTTTAGCAGTAGCATCATTGCAACTACAGAGAAGCAAAATCGGAATTAGAGCAGGGAGAAGAGGAGCATGAGCAGGACCCCAGCACCTCTTGCAGCATTTATAGAGATTTAATAAAAATTATTAATTCTGAAGTCTGACTCATAACCTTGGCTGCAGGAGGAGAAAACAACCATATATTTGAAACAGAAACCAAATGATAGCATTGCCAATACTCTAATGTCCTATTTATTGAGGTCTTATTCTCATCTCAGCCATCAGCTACTGGACCTTTTAAAAAATTTTGGGGATTATATTCAGTTCCTACATTAATTTATGAATAAATAAAGCTCTGACATTGCCAGCTGCAATTCTGATTTAATGAGGCACTAATATTTCCCTGTGCATTATTACTTTTTTCTGTTACTACTTTTTACTGATGCCTGATGACAACATCCGTCACAGCAATTCACACTATTTTAAGTGGGAAATACAGTATAAGGTTTTGGAAGGTCAGCAAGGAAATTGTCATTTGACACTCCTACCCATACAGATACACAGTGTTTTACTGCTCCTGCGAATTATCACCGCACAAAACATACTCCAGGGATTTTGGGGAGTTAGAGGAAAGGCAGTTGCTGTAACACTGGGAAAGTAACCACACAGGAGCCTCCAGAGGTGGAGGTATAAACAGGAAATAGTATGAATTTTCTTGGAAGAAAGATATGTTGTTATGTCCCATGAGAGACAGGTACTACCATACTCAATTTCATATCATCATGAAGGTAACAAAAAATTTATATGTATCTGTTACAGTAGCTCAAATATCACTGTAATTGTCACCATGGCAGAGAACATCCTGCATGACCCAAAGACCACAATTTCTTCTTCACCCTATGCACCACAAACACATTTTGAAAAAATAATAATAAAAGAATTTGTATTTTATTCTTTACAAATGAGAAGGATGAAGGGAGAGGCCACCCTTTGGTGGGGGCTCTCTGTGCCAAGCAGGAGCTTCCCCTGGCAGTCCCATCTGTGAGCCAACTGCCATGACCCTGGAGGCAGGAAGGCTTCTCAAATTCCCACACTTTTTCCATCCACCATGCCCTAAAATAATTCATACCAGTCACCAAGACGTCCTCGTCTCCTCAAACTGGCTGTTACCCTGCTATGCTTTAGATCACGGTCAAGTGAATATGTGTTTTGCTTTGGCCTAATTATATCACAAATACATGCCCGCATGGATTTATAAATCAACACAACTGAAGATGATAAACTCCAAGTGAAAACCAAATAATTTCATTATTTTCAAAGACAGGTCACATGGACAAACGAGCAAACTAAGCAGCTTTCAAAATAAAACTGTGTTTCTATAGTTTTGCACCACCAGTGTCCACCCCAGCCACACTGAAGTAGCTACCTCTTCTGGTAACTGCATTAAAAATGCTCCTCTCAAAGACAACGGCCTAGAAATACAGTAAAACAGCCTTAAAACAAGCTGCTGTTTTCATCTTACTATATGGAAAATATCTTTGCTAAAACCTTTTCATACACTTGTGTTAGTTTAAATCAAAGCGTAGCATCCATATTTCCATTAGTTTTTTCAGTACAATGCACTCCCAGCATTTATATTTATACATAGATAAATAAAATAGATAGGGATCTATTGTGGAGGCCAGGGAAAGCCCTGTCTCAGCTTCAATTTGGGCTACTCTCCCAAATTCAACCCAGGAGACTTGGGGTTCCCTCTTTTAAAAGCCAACGCACTCACCAGAAAATCCCAGCTATCAGACCTCAAGAGTTGGCCAGTTTGGTAAAGTGTTATGAACCAAACTATGAATATTTCTTTCAAAATCCCTCTGCTGCTCACCCAGGTGGGCTCCATCGTCACCTCTCTAAAACAACAGCCCTCTGCCATGTGCTACTGCTCTTTTGCCCCACAGTCCGGAGCTCCTCCTGGATCCCAAAACTGGGTGAAACCCACAGCACCCAAAACGACAGCTCTAAATGCAATACATGATGTAATATTTAATGTAACAGTAAGGAGGCAATGGCTCAAACTGTTCCTCTTTTGAGTTGGCCTATAGGAAACAATTTCCAAAGGAGAAAGAGTCTTCTCTTATATTCCTCAAGATTTGCTTTTCTGTCCTCTTTTCTTCCCCTATCATTCTCTGTAAGGACTGCCTGCCACAGACTAAACTGTGTTTTCCATCCAATGAGATGGATCGATGGCCACTCCAAAACCATAATCTCTGGAAAAGGTGTGGTATGGTCCAGACAGATGCTCTCGTGCAAGGATTCAGCTGTGTGATGCCACCAAGGCAGCACACTGTAATTATTAGACAGTTTTTGTACGTGAGCCACAAAGTTGCATTGAGTTATTTTCCTTTGCTTATTTGAATGAATTGTTATTTCCCTGTTGATAGAAATAATTATTGTAAACAGCCTTATAAAATGTTTTCTTTCCAACTAAGAAAATATCACCAAAAATAACTGATTGTGAGTACACTGTAATTATGTATTGCTATACTGTAAATGACACATCTGCTATCTCGGTGCCAATTAGCCAGGAAGGTAAGAGAACAGCCTAACAGTTGGGAGCCTTAAGTATTCCTGTAAGATGATGGGGCTGATCATTTCACAACTTGTTTTGTTCCTGCCGGTGTGTAATGGGATACTGCAAAATAAGGCACGCCATCTGGTGCAGGAGCGAAAAACAATAATGTATATCATCACCCAATGTCTAGGTCAGTATACATATTTCTGTGAGGGACCAGAAGATACTTGTTATCTTTCCTCCTGCTGTGCAACGCTACACTGAATGGACACTGCAACTCTTATTTTATGTTGTCAAGAAGGAATGTCTTTTAGTTGTTACTATGTCCTACACATATGAAATCACAACATGATTTAATAACGTGAAATTAAGTATTGCTAAGCAAGTCCCGGGAAAGTTTTGAAAAATGAGTCAAAAATGAAAAAGTAAAGAGAACACATTAAAAATTCAATTTTATCTTGAGCTTTCAGCCATAACTGTATTTTACAGTAGTAGAAACATCCTAAACATTTCCCAAGTCACTGAACAGTGCTATCTTACACAGTCCTGAAAGATATTAAGTTATTAGCAATTTATTGAGCTGCTGGATGCTTTACATTACAGTATTTTCACACTATTCAACTGAAATCTAGCTACAGAACTGCTGAGCTTATCAGCAAACTGGAAGGTATGGTACTTCAGGTATGCTGACTCCCTAGCAAAAAAATATGTCAGTATTATGCTTTCCTCACATGTTGAGAACACACTCTCAATTATTAAGCTTCTGTTTAGTTTCAGAAGATGAAAGTTGTTATGTATTTAATATTTAAACATATGTGGACAAGTATTTATTGTAAATTAACTAATCTCAGTCTGAGCCAGTTAGCCAAAATACTGTATTTGAAATGCTGAGAAATTCTCATCATGGTGGTGCTGTGAGTCACTAGAACTGTTTTAGGAATACGAGGTAGGAAATCCCTTATATTTACCATATCGGGTCTTCTTCAAAAGACGGTTTTGTTTGGCACACTATTGCTGGCTCTCACTCTTACAGTGGATGCCGCAATATATTTGGTGCTGTTTTAAAAGCATACCAGCTCTAAGAGTCAAGTTTCTGTGAGGCTCTAAACAAATAAAGAAAAAAGTGTTTCTATCTTATGTGTTTGTGCAGGGAAATTTAAAATCATAGTTCACCTCCATCTTAGTATTAAAAAAGTAACTGAAATAAGGACATTTGTTTAAAAACCATATTATTTTATAATTAAAGTATAGACTTGCAGGGGCAAGACTCAAGTTTTGTGCTGGATACATCTCTCTGGCTGCCCAGAAGTGACACAAAATTTGGCCTTCAAATGTTCTGCCGCCTTCTTTTTGTAAGAAGGCTGATTTAGGAGGGATTGAACACGTTACCACAGCATCAAAGAGAAACCCAATAGCTCTTATGCACAGGTAAATACCCAGGATGGGATGAGTGTTTGTCCATTAACATGAATGGGTGCCCCAAATTCCTGCCTAAAGCACATGTTTTATTATTCCTATTCTTATTTCGCCCTATGGAAATAAAGCATATTTTAATAATAATCACTTGTTAAATATGTATTTACAGTTTCTCTTATTTTAGTTCATCCCCAAAGGAAAACAGGTCACTCGCACACAATTCTCCAAAATTATATATATATACAATAAGACTATTTAAAAACCACCACCACTGGCCTGCCTTCAGCTGTCTACCCCATCAAGAAGACCACATTTATGCTCTTACTATACATGAAAAATACTCCAGAGTTACAAAACATAAAGCATTTTGACCTTCAAATGCATAGTCAGGGAAGACAGTGCAAAGATATACTGTTTTCTGATGTCAACAAACACAGGAAGATCTACATTTGGCCACTGAACTACAGAACAAACCATATTTCCCCATTAAGGTGCAGCCTCCTTGCAATACGCCAACACCAAGTGACAATGCCCAACTCCAAAAGCATAAACCCACTCCCAATCTCTTTCCAAATTGCAAGAGCCCTCTGAAGGCTGAAAAAGCCCTTGAAAAATTATCTCAATGTAAGAGCTACATCATAAGGGGCACTTACCCTTGAAGGGCTCTTTCTCCAAACCAATCTCCCTTCCCTAGAGTACGGAGAAAGACAGGCTCTTCACTGGGGGAGTCTTCACGAGTAACGTTCACCTGTTGAAAAGCCAAACCCCCTCAGCATTTAGAAAATTTTTAATTAACACATAAAACTTGTTTGTTCAGAGAGGGATTCATTATCTCCTGGATCTCTCAGGAAAAGCTCCAGTCTGTATCTCCTCTGGGAACCACGTAATTCTCCAGAGTGCTGCACTCTTCCCTCAGCATCACCAACCAACCACCCAAGAAAATGAGCAGTTATTTTTCACTAAGGTACCTACTACTCTTGCAAAAATGCAGTACTTGGTTTTTCTTGAAGGTTTTAACTCTAAATGTGGAGTTGGCTGCACAAGCACAGTCATTGTCCATATGGAGTCAGCAGCAGAAATAGGTTCCAAGTATTTTCTGTGTATTAGACAGACAAGTGGCATAGGCTTCTGTTAGCTTTGTTCTGCACAATTTCTTGCGTTGCTAAGTTCACTTAAGGGAAAGGAATAACAAAAATAATCTACATTTAGACATAATTGAAATGAAACAGTTTAGAGCATTACAGGATGAAAGATGCCCCCTCTCCTTTTTACTATCTCTCAAATTCAGGGAAGGGATAACTAGCTGGAGAAAAAATCAAGTATTTCCACTGAAGTTCAAAGGAAAAATACCATCTTATTTTTAATTTTTTTTATTTTTGCAGTGATAGAGGAAAGCAATTACTGCTGATGGAAAGCAGACTTTCTACCCACTGTAAAACCATGGGTAGTATAACCTAGTGTAAGCCTAAGCTGAAGAAGCTGGCACTGCAACAACAGGAAGATGACTTCATATCTGTGAGTGATGATTTCCGATCGCCGGGGCACCCTGTTTATTTTCTGAAATTATTTCAGAAGAAAAATAGTAATTGATCATCTGAACACCCTTGGCTCAAGTTTCCTATGCCAGTATGGGACATAAATCCCAGCTGCCATGTAATGACAAAGCCTTTGACATCCCACTGGGCGCTGAGGATGGCATGACATACCAAGGATGCAAAGGACTCTATGAAAGATGAATGTTCTTGAAGTAATGGCCTTCTATGAGAAATATTTCTTCCTTTTCAGCTGTTATCAGAGGTAACTCATACCTCCCCTGCTATCAGTGCATGGTGGGGATCACCTCTCCCAACATTAGCCACCTATAAATCTAGTTGTCCAGTCTCTGTCTATGGTCAGTAGAGAGGGACAGACATTTCCAAAGCTTGAGTTGTCCAAAATTTAATTGGGATGAGCAACTCTCTGGAGGTACCTTGCTTGCATACACCAGAAAATCTCTCATCTGCTTCTCCTTTTCCAGCTGTTTAGCTTTATTCAGAGCTTCTGCATATGCAAATTCACAAAGCCAAAATCTGGGACATCAAACACATCCTTTTGGATTTAGAGACATTCTAGTTGTAATTTCACTACTAAATTTACAATTGTGGCCCACACCTTCTCCCATCTCTTTTATGGATGGTAAACCCAGTGGGTTTGAGTCATTAATGAGCACTCAGTCTACATCATGCTACATTTAACATCTGCAGTGACTCATCAAAGATTAGATGAGGGTAGGGAACATGTAATGGATGAGCCAGGAACTTTTGTAGCTGATGAAAAAAACTTGGCCAAACAAAGGGAACTTTAATGCAGATTTAAGCTCTTTCGCCGTGACCTCCACTCATCCTAAGCAACGAGTGCTAAGGGATTACGGGAGTGTGATTTCTATATGGTTCAAAGCGATGTGCCATTTGAATAGCCACAGCATCAATGAAGAACTGGCATTAAATTGGTGCTACACCATGGCTTTTAAAGGGAAAATGGCACAAAATGGCACAGCAAGGCACACGCCACCTCTGGGTAAAGGCAAGGTACAGAGCAGGCACAGAGCAGCAGCACTTAGCAAGCAGAAGGGACCGAGCTGTTTTCACCTGATGTATTATTCAACAGATTTCTGCGTGCAGAGTGTTTTGAACACACTTCTGATTTCTATTCACTTGGACTTGAGGAAACATGCTAAAATAAATAAACTAAATGAGCTCAGGAGTGAGATCAAGTGCAGCTGATGTTGCTGATGGAGAAAAAGGAGAAAAGGATTCTTCTCCTAAAAGAGCTATCCATGGAGCATGGGCTGAAAGAAAACAGAGTAGAAGTCTTTCTAAGCATTTCTGAGAGAAGTGCTGGGCTCAGAAATGTAAAAAAGTCTTCTCTGTTCACTTGACTGTTACTACAGACACTCTGACATAAAAGGCAAGGCAGTTTTTATAAGTAGCTCTTGCTGGTAACACTCATGTGATGCTGCTGAATGCAGAAAGTACATGTGAGGTCCTAGGTACATGAGCTGCAGCCAGCATCTTTTCTGGCTTATTAAGCTGCCTGGGACAGGTTTTAGCATGCGACATGGGACATTATGTGCCCCTGCTTCAGAAAGTCCCAGGCAGCATACAGTGATTTGTTAATTCTGTATTTCATTGCTATTTATTCCATATTTCATTGGTGAGGCTTTATTTCTCCTATCCTGGGCTGTATCCTTAGCACGGGTTAGTTATTACATCCAGTGTAGCTCTTCTGTCCCAAAACAGGCGTTAAAATTAAACGCTATCAGTCACTGATATCTCTTTTGCAAATCAGTAAGCTTGGAAGAGAAAACTGGGCAAAATTTAACCGTCCCTGTGGGAATTTCTGTCAAGCCACCACAATCCAGCTGAGGGTCTGGGAATTTCTCAGCAAGCCCATGTGCGTTGTTTTATTTTAGCTCCCTTTTTCTGGCCATCAGCTGTTGTAGTAAGATAAAGTAGCAAAAGCCAGGGATAAAGCCAAGGAGCAACTCAAGCAAGACTACAGGGCTCTGGAGCAATGGCCAAGGGCATGGGTGGTTTTCTCCTCCATCCTGCAGGCAAGGTGTAAGGACTTGAGGATGTGTAGGTCAACAACTGGTTGCCCAGCTGGTGTCAACAACAGGGATTTGGTTTTTACAACCAAGGGACTCTCTTTGGAGATTGAGGACTGCTAGGAAGGGTTGGGTTCCACCTGATGAAGTGGGGCAAAAGCATAATTGCCAACAGGCTGACCAACATGGCAAGGAGGGCTTCAAACACTCAACAGGGGAGGGAGGCGCACCCTCCTGTTATTTTTGCCCATTAAAAAAGGGGGAAAAAAAATATTTGAAGCACACATCATGGTTGTCCTTAGTCTGGGAGAAGAGGAAATCTCACTTCTGAGCAGAGGGAAGCAAAAAGGGCATGAGGGAAGCAAAAAGGGCATGAGGGAATACCATCAAACTTGGATTTCTGTAGTCTGTGATTATCTTCATTTCAGAAGCTTTTCCCTGTCTATCTTATTCATCTGAAAAAGACCTTGTTTTTCTTCCAATGAAGACTGGCTCCCAGAGACAGAGAGTGGAAGATAATGGTGAAAGTATAGTTTCAGTACCCAGGAGCCAACAGCTGCCTTGTGAGAGAACCCAACGGCATGCACAACACCCACGCTCTTCTTCTATGGATGCCATGGGGTTTCTGCTACCCTTAATTACACAAGACCAGCATTAATATGTGCCTTGGTCCAAACATCAGATCCACAAACCAGGAGGCTGGGGTTGGCCTACTTTCAAGCATATTTATCCATTTGTTTTTGTTTTCAATGTATCACATCTCATCTGCAGTGGGAAATCATTGTGTTCTCCCTTGAATATCTTCATCCTGCTACGTGGAAAGAAGCCAAGTGTTTCCCAACTGTAATAGTATTAGGCCAGCTAAAAAAATAATAAAAAAAAGTTCAATGGAAGGAAAAACCTTGTTCTATAAAATCCCATCAGGATTTTATAGGAAAAGAGGTCAAACCCCATATTTTCCATGTGAGCAGTGGAACAGAAACATAGACATTTTTTCTTCCCCAAGGAGAGAGCTCAGACTTCTCTGGCTTCCTATTATTTAATTTGGAGAAGCTGAGAAGTGATAGCCATGGGAATGAAGTCTGGAAGTCAGCCTTGTAAGACAGATATTTAGCAAAGAAAATGTTGAGTATTGTAGGGTATACTGCTAAAAAAAAAAAAAAAAAAAGAGCTTTTTGGTCATTTACTGAGAGACCCAACAACTGTTTTCAACCCCAAAGTGTTCACTGTGAACACGTGTGTAAACAGCATGGAATCTGTTTTTAGCCTTCAGGCCACTCTTCCCTACTGATACAGCGCCAAGAAGTTTTAATTAAATGTCAAGTGTTGCAACATTTGTGCCACAGGGAGGGGAGAGAGGAAGTGCTGGCTGGCACTGAATTTTGAGAGCACATCATTGCCATCATTGCCATCATCACACTTGCCTTCAAAGGGTGTCAACTTACCTTTCCTTTGCTGATTATAAAGAAAGTGTCCCCTCGAGCACCTTGTCGTATAATATACTCTCCACTTTCATAGTGCGTCTGTAAGAAAAAGAAAAAAAAAATTAAGAGAAACAAACAGAATCAAGACTGTTATTCAGCAGATACTTTGGCACTTTTGCAAGATAACGCTTATGGAAACATAACCCTGGACCAATTTTATCCCAGTCTGACATTGGCCATGATTTAAAAATTATCCTGTGTCAAGGAATATAATAATTAAAATTGAACCATTTATGGCTTGCCCATTTTTCTTCTTACTGTGCTAGTGCCAGCTTTTGCCCAGATGAATTACCCTCACAGCCTAAATCCATTTATACTAAGTAAACCAGACAGAGGAATTTTCAACAGAGAATACGGTACATGAACTAAACTGCAATAGTATGTCTGTTGTAAAAATAGTTGGGTTTTTTGTTGTTGTTGGTGGTGGTTTTGGTATTTTTCTAGCTTTGCTAGCAAGGGCTTTATTCAACAAATAATTTTTGCTCTTCTCCTGTTATTATAGTAGTTTAACACACCTTTTTTGCCTTATTTTGTGGAATATTCCTTGCTAAATTTATGTCACAGCTTATCAGTGCTTGCATCTAAACTTACTAGGATAGCATCATCCTCTGTATTACCTCATCAAAATCAATATGAATTTATACATCACAAAAAGAAAAAAAAATCCAATATTTTCTACATAAAGACTCTACATTCATATTTAGCACCCCCAAACCCTGGTGTTTTCTTCTGAGATGCTCTGCTCCCTGCAAATTCAACCAACATTAGTTCAATAGCAAGCAGAGGCAGGGGAATGCTAAGAGTTTCACACCCAACTTCTCTATCCACATCTCCTACTGGACAAATGACTGCTGGTTTTTTTTAATCAAGCTCCCACAGAGAGCTGCAGTCGTCAAGTCCACTGTGCCCCAGCACCGATTTCTGACAAAACCTCCCCAAAAATGCCCCGTGCTCTGGCTTGGGTGTTGTTTGAAGCTACACTAAAGCACAAAGCTGCACAAAAGACTACCAGATCTTTTAATCCCAAAGTATGCATAAACAACAGCAAGGATGGATTTGAGCTAAGACAGGGGAATTAATCAGAATCCTAGAATTTGGATAAGCTTGAGATGTTTTCTGTCAAGGGTATCTTACTGACCTGCATTTATTTATTTATCTTTACACTGAACTTTTTTGGTGCCACTTACAGTCTGGTAACAGAATCCGACATGAAAATAAATAGGTAAAGGGTCATATAAATGTGTCTGAGAGAAAACAACTCCTTGGTTTGGGAGCACTGGGCATATGGGGATATTAATGAAAAGTAATTGTCATAGAAAAGATATCTAAGGGGACTATAACATAGAATTAATTAGGTTAGTTCTTTAAAATACATATAATTAGGCTGTGGGTGCTTATGCCACCCTAAAAAAAAATCTTGGTAAACAAAATCAGAAAGTCAAAGCAGTATGTTAGTAATTAATACTCTTTAGACTCTCCAGAAGATTAATAAATTAAAAAATAAAGTTCTCTATCAGAATCACAAGTACTGAATATTATCATGTCAATTTTCAGAAAAGGGACCTGGGGAGGTGGGTCAGGAAGACTATGGGTTGCCTGGATCCTGAACAGGCTCCAACAGATCTAAAAACTGCAGCATTTTTCCTGTTTTCATGTGCCAGAGTGGGAAGAGGAAAAAACACCCTGGAGGACACCACGGACACAAACTCACACAGTTTTACTTCTTACTTAGGGTGTTCCTGGACAGTACATTTTGAGGATGCACATTTTGGAGCACCCAGGTTGAGACTCCTTGAACAGGCCTGATTTTGTAAGGTGTTGGTATCATACCCTCTCAGGTGGAATCTTGTAGGCACCCAAAAAACTGATGACTGAACACACCGGTCAAAAGGTTTCCAATTTTAGTATGGGCAACCTATATTCATTAGACATATTAAACTGCTACTGCTTATATAACTTCTGTGCGATTTTCAGCTGTTACTGCCTTAGAGCTGACCCTCAACTTCTGGCCAAATAACACATTCAACATGGCAAAACCTTTTTCCTAAAAGGCCCTTTCTTGGTCTTAGTCACCAGTTACAACTGCACCAACCACCTAACACCAAAACTCGGTCCTGCTGCCGTATCTGATTCCCACCCATGAGTCGTCCCAAACTTCCCACCCATGAGTCGTCCCAACCTTCCCACCCAGGCTTCTACTCAAGGAATGGAAGAACAAATTTGAGCTTTGAAGGATCTGAAGCTGCCTCTTACTTTAGCATCTCTTGCCTACTGTAATTTTTTTTTTTTCCCGTGCTCTAATCTCATTCAAAATACTGCAAGTCCTTTTTCCAACATTCAAATTATATTCCTCTAGTCCTTCCTGGAGTGCCCAATTGCACAGAGCTTTCATTTCGCTTGACCTCCTCCTCATTGGCACCTCTCTCCATGCCCTTCCCGCAGTCCACATTTTCATCTTCATGTATTTCAGCCCATTTCTCTCACAGCTAATTCCACCTGGCCTCACCAGAATTCTTCTTGCTTGAATCAACCTGTCCTTCACCAACCTCTAACAATGCTCTCCCTCTTAAATCCTCCTTTTCTAACACAAATCAACTCATCCGTGTGCTTTGCCCTTCTAACCGAATTATTTCTGTCCATTTAGACTGAAAGCACTGTGCAAAGCAGGCACAGTACATAAGTGCTCACTTACAACACATGCAAATAAAAATAATTACAAGCCTCTTGCTTTTAGCCAGCCATGGATAAGGTAGCAATACGTTCTCAGGTACATACGGTACCATTATACAAAGTCATCTGAAGAAGCACTTTGGCAAATGTTGCACATATTCATGGTATAGCTGATTTGTATTTTAGCAACACAGATCCATTTCATCTAGAGAAAACCAGTCCAAGAACAGTATGAGGAAAATCAACAATTCCTACAGCTTTACAATGGTGTGGTGGCACACGCAAAGGAATAATATTTGAATTAAAATCACAAAAAAGAAAAGCAGTAAAGCAAGCGGGTTCAGTGTGTCTTTACTAGATTTAGACTGACCCCACTGCTTCTTCTGGACTTTTATTTGCAAGATTCAATTCAATGGCTGAGCTCTAGGAAGCTGTTGGAAGCCAGACTCTGTTGAAGGGGATCCTTCTGACGGAGAGAACAATTTGTTTGCATCTTCTTAAATTCTAGCTTCAAAGCCCTGTTTATACTGGTCAAAGAATTTCCAGAATGCCTTTAAAATAGGTAATAAATATTTCTATCCCATCTTTGCAGTCGCAAATGAATAAAAAAATTAAGCAACTAGTGTAATAGCACATATTTGGACTTAGAACTTGGATCTTTTTTAGACTTTTCTCCCAAGAGAAAGGGACTCCAGACAGAATAGTGTATTTTCAGAGGCAATACCAAAGTTCAGTGATGAAAGCTAATTTAATATCTCAGACAGATTTCGCTGAAAGCTAAGCATCACATAGGTTTTTGAGCATACTTCTTAAGACATAGCTCCTTCAGGCCACAAGAAAATTAAAGCAAAACACAGAAATTAATTCGTAGCTGGAAGAGATGACCAGACTACCTTAACTATTCTTACATTTTCTCCTTTTCATCAGAAAACTGGAGCTGAAATCCAGCGTAAAAATGAAACCAAGAAAACCCAAATAGAAATGCAGGCTGCAGAAATACAGCTGTATGACCTGCCAAGGTCGAGATAACCAGGCAGCAAAGCTGATAGTTAGGGTCTTGCATGTGCAGGGATAAAAAAAGAGGTTATAACTAAGGCATCAAGGTCCCAGTCTGGCATCAAAAAGATGAGAAAGTCGGCAGTCAAAAAAACAGCAGTAATAAAGCCAAGAAATTACTGCTGGGAACACTCATATACCAGTAAGCCACAAATGTGTATTTTACAAGCTTTGGCAAATGGGGATAAAGGCTCAGCTTCAATGAATTATAAATGCTACAAAATTTAGAGCATTTGTCACGCTAACTAGACTGTTGTTTTATAAAGTAACACCGGGCCCTTAAGGTACTTCTCTACAGAGTGAGAGCTGCTTTATCACCTCTTGAATAAACCTCCAGTCCCCTAGTATCTCATTTTCCTATATAACAAAAAAATGTTACCAGTCTAAACCAGTAAGGGGTTGCATCCTTAGCGATGCAGAGATGTCCATGGGGATGCAGAGTGCAAGTCAGGCTTGAGATCGAAACACTCACGTGTTTATCAGAGGACAGTTAAGTGCTCCAATAAGAGTTTTCTTTCTAAGAAAATAAGGGATAAAATAAAAATAAGGGATTAAAAAAAAAGTCTTGGTTTTTCTGCTTTTGTGGTACATGCAACACATCCAAAATTCAAGATTGAAGGTTTCCTTAAAAAGAATTAATTCTTCCATTAATATTCATAGCTTTGATTTCAGTATCTGTCCTGTACATGGCTTAACTCCTATAAGCATTTAAATACTTGTAAAATAAAGGTTCCAAGTCTTTCCAGTGGAGCTTAACTCTGAACTCAAAGCCATGGCATTACATTTACAGAAAGAATGTGTCAGGCAGGAAAAAAAAAAA
>VYZV01022062.1:201879-245004 GCA_013401275.1 Pandion haliaetus | reverse complement strand
AAAAAAAAAAGGGAAAGCTCTAATTAGCTTTCTCCAGGAAAGAAGAACAGGTCCTTAACTGAAATGTTTTAATAGGAAACAAACCCAAAATATGTATAAGCAAGAGAAAATCATGTACATATTACATAAACTCAAATTTCCCTTAAATTTACTTCATCAACGCCAAGGCAAGCCCGACAGGAGGAAAGAAAACAAAAAAATAATTAAAGCGCCAGCCCAATTAGTATTTCAATGTCCCTGGAGTGTTTCTCAACTGTCGTAAGTCAGCAGAGTGTCGGCAGAGCATTTCCAGAACCCCAGACCAGCCCATCCTCTGAAACCTCAACCTTTATTCGTTTGTAACTCCTTTTTTTTCCCCCTGCAAATTCTGCATAATGCCAACTTGTTAACTCTTGGATCCTTGCCTCAGACAACTGCCAGCTTCTGGTCTCTTGTACAGTGTCACATAAGAGTTTTCAGGATCGGGAGCACCCTTATTTTTAACAATAACTGGGATTTTTTTTCATGTATCTTTTGTGATCAACACAAAATTAAGGAGCTGAAGTAATAGTTGTTTTTTTTTTTTTAAAAATGTAACTGGTTTGTTACAAACTAATACAGCATACCAGAAAACTTTCGCAACAAGCAGACGTGTAATCATCTGTTTTCCTTTATTATCCTCATTTTCTCACTAAGAACTTAAAGGGATCACATTGAGTTCAACTAAATAACATTGGAAAGGGTTAGCTCTCACCTGTGGGAGCTACAGCCCATCCAGGCAACTCTTTCCCTTTGTGTTTCTATATCACATAACATCATGTAACATTAGGAAGGCTGGAGACAATGGGTTTAAATAGCATTTTTGATAGATTGTTGTTTGTTGTCAAAACATGGCTTTTGAAATGAATAAAACTCTAAAGAAATTTAAAACAATTTCTAGGCTAGATCTGTAAAACTAGCATGAAGGTTTCTGGCCATCAACAAGCTAAGTGCCATCCCAGTGACACCAGTGACTTGTCTGGCCTCCTAGTGCAGCCCTGTTTTAGGAAGTAGCAATGGGAAGAGGCTGTCAGGTCTCATTTCAAACCTACCTCCAACCCCCGATCTCCAAAATGAGCCATTTATGATATGTGGTCGCTGGCTCTGCTTCCCTACATGGCTGGCCAGGTAGATCAGCAGAAAATAAAGTATTCCTCCCAAACCACGGGAGACCCACACAATCTCTCAGCCACTTTCAAATGTGAAGTAAAATGTATCAACTTAGATCACTATGGATTGATAAGTACTTCCCCTCACCCCATATAAACCAACACCTTGATTTAAAAGCAATTCAGACAATGCAGACAGAATAGTAGCCTTGAATTTATCTTGATTTTAGGAAAAGCAAGAACTTCAACGTTGGAACTGGGATCAGGTAGTGAACACTGCATCTTGCTCCCTTCTTTAAGCTCTCCATTGCAATCAATGTTACCATAATCTTCAAGTACTTCAGGTTTTAATACCTGAAAGCCTAAGCATGTCTAGAATATAGTTGAAAGTGGAAAGACATACTAAATTTACACTACTGGAGTAAAACAACAGAAATCAGATTTCTTAGAAAAATGTTACTCAAGTATAAATGAAAGCTGTTTGGCAGGTCCAAGCCAGATGTAGATATAATGAACATCCAATGTACATCAAACATACTGAAATCTAGGTATCAAAGTCAGAGCTCTGTATCAACTGTTACCGACCCACCAAACTATCATTTCCCCTTAGAAAATATATAAAATTGAAATGAAGTTGTTTAAAAAAACCAAACCAAACCCTAAACAAGGCCAGTTTCAATGCAACACCACAGCCAGATTTTAATCCAATGCTGTACTGCTCTATGTCTAAATGGCCTTCACATGTTTAGGTTAAAATCAACCTCAGCATACAGAGAAGCTTAAATCTTTCGCAAAATATCTTTTCCAACGTAAATTAACACAAGTCCTGGAAGCTCCTCCTCCTTTTAAAGTCCTCCTATGTGGCCCATCAGCACAAATGCCTCTCCTGGAGATCCCCAGGTTGCCCAGTAATAGCAGCTTCTATAAAAACCTTTTTTTCCCTCTTTCTTCTATTGCCAATTTTACTTAAAGCTAAGAAAAAATCCTAGTGCCAAGGGGAAAAAAAAATGTTTACTCAGTGAGTTTGATAGGGTAAGACACTGATAAGCCTCCCTGATGTGCTCAATGTATCCTACAGAAGAACTAGCAGAGGCACAGAGCACCCCATGATCAAGTCAGATTATGCTCTAAAAAAAGCAAATATCCTGCTTTATGAAATCCTCCGTCCTGTGCAGAATGCCAACATGCTGCCCCAGCCTTGAGCGGAGAAACACCCCATGTAATTAAAGCTCTCTTAAGAAGCAATTGGAGTTTTACGAGACCAATCTTGCGCTGAAGATTGACAAAATTAGAAACAGTGAGGCATTATCTGCAACAACAAATTTTGACAATAACTGCTTTTTTGAGTCACTGTGCTCCCCAATACCAAAACTGCAAGTCCTCACCAACCCAAACCTCCCACTGATACAAGACCCAAACAAGTGGGCTTTGTCTGAGCACATGTACAAAACTGATCAGGTGCTCTCAGCAATCAGCCAATACCATCCCTCTTAGAAAAGTTATGTGTGCAATTAATTTCCCCTGCTAGCCATTACACAAATGTAACACTACACACTGCATTTGCTTTCTCCTTCTTTTCTTCTTTGTTTGCAATGGTGACATCATGGCTAGGACGAGGTGCGAGTGTCTGAAATCTGAATTTTTGTACCTCATCGTTCCCAGAGAGGTTTCCATCACAACCGTCCATTTTACACAGAAATGACTCACAGCTCATAAACTCACAGTTTTCCACTAATAGGAGGAAAAATCAGCTTTCTTACTTCCCAACACTATACCCAAAGAGCCAAATCTTTCTTTAGTGGGAATAGCCAAAGCAGAGCAGCTCAGAGGGATGCCCCTGCAAGGGTGGCCAGATGCATGCACAACATCTGGGCACTGTCCAGGACCTAGACTTGTGCCACCATCATCTGTGCCAACCACAAGAGCTTCATATGCCTTGCTCCGCTTTCGGCACTCCTCACGTGCCACCACATTGTGACAAAGTCCTCCTCCACAGCACGTTAGGGCACACCTTGCCCACCACACAGAGAAAACAGGAGCTTTGTAACTTCAGACACCCCATGTTTGGGTGAAGGCTTTGGTCCACCGACCTTACTTTGTCAGCCACCAACTTCAACTGGAGCTTCTGTTCCCAACCACCATCAAAAACTGAGAGGCTTTCAAAGCCCGACCAAGTGTTGACACAGGCTTCATGGAGAAACCTCGATGCTGGAGACCAACCCAATGGTTAAACCTCAGAAAACCTCATTTTCCTCCATCTGGACGCCTTTGACTGCTGTGTTTATACTGAGAACATTTGGAAAAGGGTGGAAAATAGACTGTGTGTTTGGAGTGCTATGTAACCCACGTCAGCTGTGGCACCAAGAGGCCAAAACCCTGCCAAAGGTCACATCAGGGGAGCAAAAACACAAAGGTGGCTTTGAAATGAGGACTTTTACTCCCTGCAGCTGGGTTTGCACTGCATAAACCAGTGAGAGTAACACAGGTTTGATGACAGTGCTCAATGTATAATCCATCTCCGCCTAGCTGTATTTAAAAAAAAAAAAAAATCTAAACATGTTTTTTGCTGGCAGTTTAAAAAAAAATTCACAGAACCATCAGCAATACTCTAAACATAAGCAGATTTCAAAATACTTTTGTTTCTGTTCTGAACTTTCTGCCTTAAACAGTTTTTTCAAGTCTGAAATGACAACAGCAATGCTAACAAAATAGATTTTTTTTAAAAAAAGTTTATTTGCTGAAAAATGCTGCAAAACTAAGCAAGTTAATATTGGTCTTCTGTATTGAATTCCTTAGGAATCATAAAACTTCATTTCCATGGTTTTACTATGTGTCTCACTCCTATGAATTATCTAAAAATGCTGCTCCTTGAAGTAGCCGAAGGGCAAAATTATCACACTGTGGTCCTCTCCTTATTTATCCTGTGAATCAAAGCACAGCAGGTGGGTCTGATTTTTGACACTCAAGATGTCTCAATACTCCTCCAAACCGCAGCTTAATTGAAGTTAAGCAAGTGGGAAATTAAAATGAGAAAGATGCACGGTTGATGGGAAGTGAGGGTTAACTCGTGCCTTTTAATTCAACATCATTATAGCGCACAGGGTTGGGAAAGCAGATGAGGATAGATAAACCCAACAGACGGCGGATGCCATGGAACAGCTCGTCCCATGTCCACCTGCTACCATACATTGGGGGATGAGGAAGCACAGATTGGCCCATGGTCGGGTATCGCAGCAGGAATTATTACCTTATTAGCACACCTCCACCATCCCAAATGGTTGTGAACTTGAGCTGGAAACCTGTGGATGACTGTATGGCAACCTGGCATTGCAAACGCTGATCTTCAGATTCACCTGGCTCTGAGCTGCAGTCTTCTGCAGGAAATTTTTTTTTTTCTCACTAATGGATTACAAACTTACTCTTCCTTCTTAAAAATCAAGCTATTTGAATTCAAATTAGGTATTTGAATACATATTTTAAAGTCAAAGCTGTTTTGTAATAGTTATAAGAGACTGTCTCCTTGGTAAAGCCTTGTGGTAAACATTTTATTTGTACTGCACTGGTTCACTGTGGCTTCTTAATGGACTGTGACAGCGATGAGAAAACAAAATGGTCCTGGGCATATTTTGGACAGTCTGGGTGTCTTCTCTAATTGTGGTGTCTTCTGCAGTTTACAGGTCGCTTCCGAATCCCACAAAAACATTCCCTGAACAGCAATAGTCTTAATTCACCTAAACAGACTATTCGCATGTGGACACTTGCGTCCAGCGTATGGAATAATACAAGTCACTCTAAACAGGGGGTTTATCTGTCTTTGACTGAGGTTGTCTTCACATCCTCATGAGAAAGGAGGTAAGAATCTGACAATAAACCAAGCTACAAATCAAACAAGGAGCAACTGGCACACTAAGAAATGCCTTTTCATTAGACTAAAAAAAAAGTTGGTGGCATACCTCCTAATATCAAGATACAATATATGCTTCTGAGAAATTGGTCACATTGATTTCTCCAGGTGAAAGGAATATAACAGGATGTACAGGAGCAAAGAGGTATATTCAACAATTATTTAGCTCGAGCAAAAGCAAGTACAGCCTACATGTACTCCACTGGGTACAAAATGAAATGAATAAAACAGCAGTCCTACAACAGTCCACTGCTGTTTCTGAAATGAAAAAAATGCAATAAATGTTCCTAATTTGAAGTTCTTTGGTTAAATGACTGCTTTAATTTCCTGGTTGTTTCTTTTGGGAGTTGGCATTACTGTTCCATTAATCTGAAATTTCACCGTACTGTGCAGAGCCAGTGGGGAGGGAGCACGCGACACAGGTAGGGATGGAGCTGGGGCTGGTAACCTCCTTCTCTTCCTTTTTCTCAAAACCTCCTCCAATTTCAATGTCCCACAGACATCCATCCATGAACCAATCCTCTCCCATATGCGCTGCTGGATTGTACCCACCAACACTGCTGGGGACAAGGCAAGATAGGCGGTGGAAATATGGTTATAAAAATGTAAGTTGTGGAAGAGAGAAACTCAACATACTCAGTTTAGAGCGAAAGACAATCTCCAAACTGTGGTTTATGCAATGCTGACCAGAGAGCTCTGACGACCCCTTAGCTGAAATGACCGGTCCTGAAACAGGATGAATTTTCACCATGAATTCAAGACTTCTGCATTGACCCGTAAATATGACATTACAGTTGTGATCATTCAGGAGCTTCCTGAAGGTTGACTTCTTGCATGGAAAGAAGCGGCGGCACCACATCTCTGGCGTTTCCACAACCCAGAGTGTACAGCTGGTCAGTTTGGTTTCCTTTTACACCATAAAAGTTAAGGTCTTACCACCAGAACATCCAACCTTAACACAACTCTCCTCATGGTAATAAATAGTGGATAAATAGCATCACTTGTAACTTTTGTGAGATACACACTCAAACAAGTTTTATTAGGTTTGACACTAAACAAACATGTCTCCAAAGAAGTCCCCTAAACCAAGCAATACTAAAGACAAGGGCATGAAGTAGGGATAAACTTCAGTGGTATCATCTCCTAGTCACAAAAAATACAACATTGTCTCTTTTGCTCTGATTTTATCATCTTTCTTCTAGATTGCACTGGACTTCAACCTAGTGCTCATCAAGTGCAATTTTCAGGGATACATAAAAGGCAGTACAATGTATAGGGGACCACATTTGGCAAATGTTGGCCCAGGTTCCTGTGTTCAAAAGGGAAGACACATGCACAAGATGAGATGGAAGGAGCTTTTGGCCCTTTCCTTTTCCCACTCCTGAGCATCTTTCTCACCACCCAAGGCGGTGGGCGACACTGTTACATGAGGAAATGCCTTTTCTGTGCTCCCTGTGCCTTTTTCAGATCAACAATTTTCTTCCAGGGCTTCTTCTCTCTTTTGTACTCCTTGAAAGGCTGCAGAGAGTCCTGTGGTGAAAGGAGGCTCCTCTGTCCCCTCCCATATAATCATAAGGTTTGCTCAACTCCTCCTTTGCTGGAACCTTCTGATCTGACATGACTAAAAATTTCTCAGGCAGGATGCAAGTCCTGCTGTCACCTTCAAGTTTCTTTCCCAGCCTACTTTCAAAACCAACAGTTTTGAGCAAACCTGAGCATGTTTGGGGACTCTTGAATGCCCACGGGATTGGCTGAATAGTAGAAGCTGTCCTGTGTAGATGAAGATTTGTTGAGCTTCAAAGATTTTTATACAGCCACCTCTATGACAAAAGGATGTTGCAGAATATCAAGTATATGATGAGCCATCTATAGACTGAGCCAGGATGATTTGGACTGGATGAGTACATTAAGGTTTGTAATCAGGACCTGAGATACGGTTTTGATTCCTAAAAGCACCATGCACTTTTAAGGAGAAAGAGGAGGAAAAATAATCTAAAAAAAGCATTATTTAGTTTAACGCATTATTGCTAAAGAAATTTCCTGCCTTAATTTGCTCTAAAAGTAGACACAAGGCATTAGAAACCACATTTTAATTCTCATTCCATCCCCGCTGTTGTTGTAATGCAGTCTTTTTTGGAGAGCAATCAGGCTTCCTAAGTTGCAAACAGCCTGGGAGGCCACCACCTCTCAGCTACTTTTTCTCTGTGGTGCCGAGGCAAACATCTGTTTCTGTTTCTGCCTGGAAAACAGATCAAGTCATAAAATGCTGTTCACCAGCTGGTGCAGGGGCCACCACCATCCTGACCCTTGAGCCTGACACTGTCTCTGCCTTGCCCCCACCCTGCTCCCAGGTCAATGACAATCTCCTTGAGTAGGAGCACATAGGGCAGAGGTTCAGGAGATGCTCAAGCTGTGCCTGCAGCCCAAGATGTTTTTATAAAGGAAACTTGTAGGAATATAGCAGAAGCTCAGAAGTGCTAATTTTTGGAGCCACAGCCACTGAAAGCGGGTCACTTATCCACATGCATAGCAAAGATTGATGTGAAAATGTAAGAGGAGAAAGAGGAGACAAAGTAGGTGGCAGTGGGTGAAAAGGATGACTGGGGATCCTGATGCTCTCGGAGAAAGACCACATGTAAAGATGCTTGAAGGATGAAAAAGGGCAAAAGGAAGGATGAGGGGATCAGAGAAGGAAGCTCAGCCCTGCCACCGCACACTGATTTGGTATCATGAGAGGCCACCAGAAGAGATCAACTGCAGAAGTGGTGTCAGTGGGGGAGAACTTCATTTCCTTAAGTGCAAAGAAACAGGAAAAGAGAAATAAAAGTAGATTAATGGGCAGGACGATTTGAAAAGAAACAGGAATTTCAGAAGGATGAGAAATGGAGGGAGGATGCTGAAAAAGCTGAAAAGTTCAAAGAGATACAGATGGGGATGAAGAGGGTGAAAGGTTAAGACAAACCTCAAAGACAAAGAGGGAGAACTCAAGGAGACGTAGTTCAAGGATTAAGTGAGCACAGAGATGATACAGGTGGGTGAGAGCAGTACACTGGGACAGGCTAAGGAGAAATGGGAGAAGAGCTGTAGCAAAGAGGGTTGCTCAGGAAGATGAGAGAGGAACCGATATGGAAAAAAATAGGATTTATTCCCATGAGAGATGACGGTGATAACGAGAGACAGCAAATTAGTCAGGTGAAAGATGATAGTGGTATTAGGCCACAAATCAAACCATCAGTGAATTGGGGTAGAAAAATCAACACTTTGCTTGCTAGCTAAAATAATAACCGATTCACAGCTAATTGACGTGAAATGGGGAGAATTAACTGAGCGGTAAGTAATGAGAAAAAGGATACCTAGGCAGAGTGGAATTAATTAGTTACCCTGACTAAAAATTAGCGAACAGTAAAATCAAGTAAAATTAAGTAAAGCAAAAATTACATGGCAACTTGCATGGGGTTGATGCTGACTTGGTGGCGCAGGGGTGGGGATCAAAATGCTGGTTGAAAATTGGAAGTACTAACATGAGACAAAAGTTTGCATGCCCATGATGAGTTGCACACATTTAGTTTTGAGTACAAGCTTTTGTAGGATTGAAATTTCTATCTGAACAACCCCCGTCGCATGACATTTCCAGCCTACTTTGAACATTAACATGTTCCTGTGACTCAGATTGCTTCATTTCAATAGACTGTCTGGGAAGGGAAAGGTGCTTTGTTTTTTAAATCAAGAGATTGAAAGGTCTCCCTCAGCAACACAACAGTGTATCAACTTCAGCAGCTTTGTTTTGAGGAAATACATCCAGAAACAATATCACACTATGTCACTGCACCATAAAGTGTCTCTCCAATCACAAGCAACTTAAGTATGTGCGTTTTTAATTAAATTTCATTGAAATGCAAGAAAAGTAGCTGCTTTTCTCTCCTCCTTTCCTGAATAGCTCTGATTTGTTTTTCTCTTTATAATGGAAGAATGTGTGTGGAACACTAATTTCCCTCCGTAAATCTAAAGACCGGTTCCACAACTATTAAAATGGCAATCAATTCCTTGCAAAAATGAAATTGGAAGTAAACAATGTAAATCACCATATTTGTTTCATATATTTTTCTTAATTTGCTCTAAATTTTATATGCTTATTCAGACAAGTTATTTGCATTGCCATGAAGATCCAAACTAATTTTCTAATCTATCATGAGGAATAAAAAAAGCATATTAATTGAATATATTCAGCCACTCTTCAAGTAACCTGCAATGAAATATATTTTCTTTTTGTGGTCTGAATCAAAGAGGAGACCCTACCTTTCCATATGCAAATAAACCTCTTTAAATTGTCACTAGAAACTGACTTTACTGGAAGTAAAATTCTGAAATGCATATGCTTTAGCCAGTCTCTACAGAGTTTTACTGAAACAGGTAATTTTCCCAATTCAAACACCTGAATTCACCAGTTGCTTCCAGTTTGCCACCTTCTTCAGGAGTTTGTGTAAGTGACAACCAGTTCTGACTCAACACATAAGCCTTGCAGCACCAGATGAATTAAACACTATCACAGCTTATGGTCCCCTTTTATACCTCTGTGGATTTTGGCTGTTGCTAGAAAACATTCTCCTTTTCCCTCAATTTCTCTCATTAACTGCAAAAAGGAAAAAAAAGCAGAGTTTTATCAGCCTGCATGCATACAAAAGCAGACTCTACTCCCAGTCTGCCAACAAGCACTCTGGATTACAAAAAATTTTGGAAGTAATTTACACTGAAGTAACCAAGAGAAAACATTTGCCTGAAAGATATTTATTAAAGCAGCAAGCAAACTTTTTCTCTGAGTGTGCAATGAAATGGGAAAACCTGAAAGCTCTATTATTTTAAATAGCACTGACAACTTTTCCCAATGGAAACAGAAGTTGCCTTGAGCCATGCACCCTAACCTGGGCTGCAACTGTCTTGTGGACAACAGAACTTGCCAAATTAGCATAAAAACTGTATTTTAATACAGAAATGCAAAATATCCTCCCCTAAGTACAGAATTCAGTATTGCTGTTAATAAAGACTTGTTACTGTCAAAATAGGCTCATGCAACTCCAGCTATGTCAATTTGAACTTTGCTATGAAGTTGTACAAAGAAAGTTTTACTGGACCTTTCTACTGTCTACAACTTATTCCAGGCTTTTGCACAACTAGTAATGAAACATGAAGCTGTAAGAAAAAAAAAAAAAAGCATTATGAATTGAGAACATGGTAAAAGTTTAGATTACTAAAGATAAAGCATGTCAAGAATTAGCCCTGCAACAGTAACATCTTGATCAATTTCATGCAATGACCAGACATATAAACATTTGACTGACTACATCTATTTTGCACTTTAAAACAGCTTTTTTTTGAGTATATCTTAATATCAGTCCTAAAAAGAAAACCAGACCAACACTGGGAAATGTAATCTAGGTCAGATTTTTGGCACAAGATGCAGCACTGCTAACGGACAGCTGACTACTTCGTTACCAGGCAAGGGCAGCACATCGATCCAGAGATTACTTCACTAGGGTTTTTTTGAACACCAAAGCACAGAGAATTTTATCTTTTGTGGCTTTCTCTGCAAGCAATTTGGAAAATTACAATTTGCATTTACAAGCAGACGAGCATGGGACCAAGTCTTATTACAACAGAGACAGGATCACCCGTCATCACAGTTAATAAACCGCACTCCTACACAGCCAAGGAAAACCTTCACCCTGGTAAAAGAATAGTGTAAAACTACATGCTGCTAATAGCCATGTTATTTATACTTTCCAGTCTCTTGTGGTGGACAGAAATCAGAAAGGACAGGAGGAAAAGAGCACATCTGTCCCACTGATGCCCGGATTTAAGACATCAGCATTTTCCACTGTAGCAGTATCCTAAGTTTTCCCAGCAATGAGCTATTTTTTGAACTTATCTTCTCTCTGAATTACCAATATAGTCAGCTATTTTCATTTTATATTAATTTTGAGATACTGAGAGTCTTATTTTTCAGCACAAGTGTAATTTTGAATGGAGGAAGGGTATCTGAAGGACACAGATCTCCAGCAAGAGATCCCTTCTTGCCTGTTTTCCATGACTTTCAGGGGAAGAACCAAAGACAGACTTGGTTGATCCCAAGAAGCCGGCGGCTGAGTGGGAAGCTGAGTTTAAGCCCTTCCCAATATGTAGCTGGCTTTCAGGGGGGATTTTCCACCCTTTTTGGGGATACCCAAACACGCAGTGTGCTGTGCTGAGGTCAGGTGATCTCCTGACACCCCAGCTGTGCACTGGGACACAGCTGGGGGAAATTCAAGGATTAACACTGAAGCAGCCTCTCTGTGCTATGGCCCCTGAGCATACAGCAGTGTGACAGCAGCTAATATTTCATTTCTGATGGTAGGCATCTGCTACCAAAGCTGCCCACTGCTGATGGAGAATCAAATGACTCGAGAAGGGGATCAAAGTGCTCTTTAGTGCATCTAGCAGGAGGCTTTGGGGAGATGCTAACCCGACCCAGTGCGCTCTGACCCTTCACCTCCCATCTGGTATGTAATACCAAGGACAACAAGCATTTACCCATTGCAAAGCTGGGTTTTCTTCTTGTCCACAATGCACCTCTGAGAACTGACTACAAGTAATCTTATGTAAAAAAATGTTTTCAGACAAAATAGCCAACTTCTTCACTGTCCCTCATGTTTGCAAAACTCTTCTCTTTTAAAAAGAGAATAGCATTACTTTTCCTGCCATGCTGGCAAGTTAGGTCTGAGTATTTTTAGTATTTCTACTTGATAGAAAGCAACGAAGGAGTGACCCGAGCTGCCTTTCCATGGTGCGAAGAAAACCTGTAAATCCCACCTGGAGTTCTTGGTGGGCATGTACTACAGGACCAGGCTCTGTCATCACCTTTCCAAACCCCTCACCAGCGAGGGAGGTAAAGCAACCAAGGAGTAGGCATGACAGCATTAAACTATGTCAGTCCCAATTCCTTGTGCTACGTCGTCCTTAGACTATGGGTTACGCCAGCAGTTCAGGTTGCCTAAATAGCTATTAGGCTGCTTAAAATTGTACCACAGAGTATACAAACCTGGACTCCACTCCAAGGTCAGATAGATGAGGTTAAATACACCTTGCCGTATACTACGGCAGTATTGCATTATGCACAGTCCAGAATGATACGCAACTCTCTTCCTTCTATATTTTCTTTTAAATTCTTGGAGAAATACACATTTTCTGATCCAAGCATGCATTTTAGAGGCTGATTTCTCTGCTATCATATTTAATTTCTATACATTTTGATCATGAGATTTTTTTGATGAAAGCCCACACCTTGATTTCATTCCAGATACCCGTTATCAATGTCAGCTGGCACGGCACTGGTGCTACCTTCAGCTCTGCAATACAGGCAAGGATATCTGCCAGGAACCAGCAGGTTATGGAGCCCGTTGTAGTCCAATCCCTCCTTCAAGGTAAAGACAGATCTATTATGGGGATGCTCCAAAAAAGGTACCAAAGACAGATTTGTTACAGGAATGCTCTACAAAGAGGTTCACCTCCAAGCTTAAGTTATGCAACTTTCAGTGGTCTCTTGTGACAACGTTTTGAGTGTCGTGTGACAATGAGTTTCATCCCTGTTCTACTACTACATGGCTACTCTGAAGCCATATACCCAAAAACTTGTGTATGACCCCAAAAGCAGTCCCATGCTCTTATTTCCGTAATCCCTGAAGACTTCAAATGAGAGGCAGAAGTTCCAAGCTGTGCTCAACTCCGTGGAAGCCCTGAAGATTAGGAACACTGTTGAATTTCATACCTTCCTAGGGTCAGAAGGAACCATCCAAATTGTCTAATCCTCAGAAACACATAAAGCCAAAACCAAAACTGCTTTAATCTAACCCGACAAAACATACACAGTCAAATCAAAAAGCTTCTCCTCCAGAAAAACATCTCATTTCCACCAAAAGGCTGCATGGGAGGAGGACTTAGTCATTACCAAGCAGTCTGTCCTAGTGGCTGATAAAATTTCTTATATCAGCAGGTAGCCCTGTGTTATGGGTTTCTGTGGCGCGGTTTTCTTTGGTACTGGGGGAGGGGGCTGCAGAGGTGGCTCCTTTAAGAAGCTGCTGGAAGCTCCCCAGGTGCCAAAGAGTCAGACCTGCCTCTGCAGCCCAGACAGGGAGTGACGGTGGCAGCGTCTCTGGCAGAACATATTTAAGAAGGGGAACCGGCAGTGTGGGGGTTGGGAAATGTGAGAGGAACACCTCTGCAGATACTGAGGTCAGTGAAGAAGGAGGGGGAGGAGGGGCGCCTGAGGAGGCTGATGGCCCTGCAGCCCGTGGGGAGATGGCAGGCTGTCCCACTGCAACCCAGGGAGGTCCATGGTGGAGCGGAGGCTCCCGAAGATGGCCATAACTCCATGGTAAAAACTGCGCTGGAACAGTATGTGACTGGAGAGCAGCCCGCAGAAAGGACCCGCGCCAGGGAAGTTCGGGAAGAACTGAAGCCTGTGGAAAGGATCCACGCCAGGGAAGTTTGTGAGGAACTGCAGCCCACGGAAAAGAACCACGTTGGAGAAGTTGGTGAAGGACTGTCTCCCATGGGAGGGACCCCACGGTGGAGCAGGGGACGAGTGAGGAATCTTCCCCCTGAGGAAAGGAGCGGCAGAGACAATGTGTGGCGAGCTGACTCAACCCCCATCCCCTGTGCCGCCGGGGGGAAGGAGGTAGAAAGCACCAGGAATGGAGCTGAGCTGGGAAGGTGGGAGGGGTGGGGGGAGGTGTTCTGNTGACCATAAGTGGGGAGTGATCCCTCCCAGTCCTTGTCTCAACCCATGAGCCTGCCATTGTATTTTCTCCTCATCCCAACGTGGCCAGGGAAGGGGGTGGGGAGTGAGTGAGCGGCTTCGTGGTGCTTTGTTACTGACTGGGCTGAAACCAAAACCACAACACCCTGCAACCACCCATTACTGCTTCTGGCCCCGTGTACCCTGCAAGCCCCATCTGGCAGACAGGATCTGACCCCTACGGCAGTAAGAAGTTCCACTTTGGGAAGCTTCACAGGAAATTCCCTCTTAAGGAGGACAGAAAGCCACAAGGCATTAAAAATGTAAATAAGAAAACTTAAATGGTGTTTTGCTGCATTCTGCGCAGTATGGAAATAAGGCCATTTCAATTTTACCACATCAGTAACTCCATTTCTAAGGAACGTGGCCCTTCCTCCAGTGGCTTAGTCTTGTGGTTATCTATTAAGATATCCAATGACTACTATTTCATTGATTAAGGGTGAAATGGCTTTCTGCTATCATACAGACACATTTCAATTACTACTGTTACAACTCAGAGATACTGCAAATACTGCACTAATAGCAGGAAATAAGAAGTTAGTTCAAATCTATCCCCAAGACCTTAATTGAATGTTTAATAATACACAGGCACAAAACCAAAAGCTACTCAAGTGAGTGTGAGCAAGTTCATTTCCCAAGGAAAAGAAACTCCCTGAAAAAAGAAACACCTGCCAGCTGGGGTGTTTTTTGAGAAGTCACCAAGGTCTGTGGAAGGGAGGAGGATCTCCCGATTTTAATGCTTGATCTCTTGCCTAGTACAAAGCCGGGATTTAATGACCGGCTCCATAGGTAGAGGGTCGTCTTCAGCTGGCGCAGGAAGACTCAAAGCTTGATATCCTGGTGCAGAGCAGAGGGCCAGCATTCAAAGCTTGGTGGCCATTCCTTGGGTGGCCACAGGTGTCTCCACGACCACATTTACTGTTCTCTTCATTTTTCCTCATTAATCCCTGGCAGGACTTGCTCATGAGGCTACAGCCTGCAAGCCAGCCTTGTTCAAAATGCCAGTAGGTGTCACTGTGGGCAATGGTATAGGAGAAACCAATGAAATAAAGTTTGAATCAAAGGGAAAAAAATTTCAAGTTAATTAATATTTGTTTTTTAATATAATTGCTAATTATATTTTTCTGCTTTTACAGATAAAAGTGCATTGTCTGTGCCTTGCAGATAAAAGGAGCTTTATTAGAAACAATTCACTTTTCCTGCTTCAGACCAATCAGGGTTAGAAAGTAGAAATCACAGAATATTTTCAGGTAAACACAAGGTTGGATTTTGTTTCTTTGCTTCATTGCCATCAAAATTAGCCTATATATGTATGTACATATGTTTTTAACTAATGGTATGTGGGTAAAAATTAGGGATTTTTGGAAACCACTATTAAAATAAACTCACAGAAGGCGGTGCTCAGCAGACCAGACACACGCTCGTTCTCCCTCTAGGCTCCCCATGAAGCCAGCACAGCAAAGCCAAGCCCTCAGCCTCCTCCTCCCCTGTGCCTGCACAAAGCTGTGGCGCTGAGCAAGTACCTCAGCGACAGGGAGATCCATCCTGTAAATCATTAGGTGGCTGAGGGAGCTCAGGCCGTCAGAAAAACTCCTTTTTAATTTTGTTATCAGGCCCTGGAGACACTCCATGCAAACCAGGCTGCTAGTCCTGAGCATAGGGGGCAGATGCAGGAGGAACCAGGACTGTTACAGAGGTTAATGTGTTTTTTTCCATAGATATAGTTCTTCAACATTATACAGCTTTGGTTTATCTTAAAAATCAGTAGTTAAAGCACTATTATTATTATTATTATTATTAAAAAAGGGATCATTTGCTATATGAATCTGTACCTTGCCCACTACACTGGAGCAAGACAGTGCCATACCTTGCCACTGATACTCACATCACTAGAAACAAATGGACTTTCAGAAGAGTATTTATCTACTGTCTGATCGAGATTTTCTAGTTCAATTTTAAATTTACTCAGATAGCGAGGGAAATATACCAGCAGTGTTTTTGGTCTAAAGGCATTGCCCATGTCCCAAAGACAGCAGCAGCCTTGGCTCCAGGTGCTGCTGGGGAGAGGGGCTCGAGTTGAGCCACATTGGCTGCAGTGGAAACCACCAGATGCACAAATTTCAATTATATTTCAGTTTGAATTGAATATATTGTATTTGCTTAATACATGACGTGAAGGGCAACCACCAACCCATTGGCCCTGAGCTGTCTGCAGGCAAAAGCAGCAAATAAAATGCATATAAAACCAGAATCCATTTGCACTTTGCCTGAATGTAAGCTGCAAAGCCTCTTAAAACTGGAAATAGTAAACTAATGGATATTGGAAACTTAAGCACATGGCTGGATGACAGAGAAGATGTTTACTTGGTTCTCCTGAGTTGCACCCTGTGACTTCCCTGTTGTCCCACCTGCTATAAAAAAAAATTCACATCCATCTCACTGTACCCAAAAGAGAGTCTGCAAATCTGCCAATGCAAATGATAAATTACAGATTTACTTAAATCCCTTTTTTCATATCTATGAAACCCTGGAAAACATTTAAGATTACCAACAAAAAGATAATTTCATGATTTGTTTTGTGGGGTTTTTGTGTTTTGTTTTTTTTTTTTTTTTTCTTTCTTTTATAGCTGAGACAGACTGTCTGAAGAATCCACTTACAGAGAGCATAAAAATATATTCCAGATAGGCCAGAGCTGGGTTTAAATCCAACCTGTTAAAGAGCAAACACTTATGCCCAAAAACCTGCATAACCCAAGAGCGATGATGGCAAGTGCGGAAGCTTTATAAACTAGTACCTTATCAGCTACTTACCACAGAAAGCTTTAATGTCCACTCAACCTACTGTTACTGAAAATAATAAAGATAAAATACTGGAGCTCAAAGCAGCATTTTGGCAATTTTTTTTCTGTTCTGCTGAAAACTGTTCCGTGATCATGTCTTTGTCATGTGCCCTGACAACAACCACATCATTGCTGGAGTGGCTTTTTCTACCCACTGATCTGGCTGAGAGGTGTTTATTAACGAAAGAGGCATGCCTAATGCAGGGGGACAGTGTAATAAGCTGGAAAGGACGATGCTACTCGAGAGGCAGCTGAAAAACAGACAACTATAAAACCCTTATAGAGGTTACCTAAGAAAAAATGATCGCAATACAAACACCGCACTTGAAAATTCAGGCTCCAGCATTGGCTTTTGCATCTTCATTGCTAGGTGCTCTTAAACAGACAGAATAGCTAATATTTGATGCTAATGAGCAGGCTATGTCTTCTCCAGGTGGCATGGCAAGCTACTGCATTGCATTAGCATCTGAGGAAATCTCTCTTTACAATGCCACACTCCTACCCTTCCAAGTGGCCTTTGAGATTCTTGTGGAGATTTACATTAATACGTATATCGACATGCTTCGGATGGCTGTAAGAGATGTAATTCTCCAGCTGGGGTGCTTTGACCTAACATCAGTATATTTTACGGTCTGCACTGGAAAAAAAAATAACGCTGATCCCATCTTTGTGGTTTAGGAAATAAGCTCAGAGAAAAGGGCAGCAGTACTTCTGATAGTAAATTAAATAATAATAAACTCCTCCTGTCTCCAGAGGAATCCAGCTCTCTGTAGAAAGCTTCTGGAAAAAGATCCCTCTGAAGCCACTGGGATTTTCAGTGTAAATGCAAGATACTTCTTGAGAGGTTTTAAAATTAATTTCATAAAAATCAGTTAGAAAGAGAACATAATTCCCTGACTGCAAAGTGTATTTGGCAGAAGCCCTCTGCGACCAGCAGGTTTGCATTGCTCATCAGCTGCACCCACTGAAAACACCCAACAGGTCCCACCGTGAGAAGACCTGAAGCTGCTATCCATGCTGAGCAGGTGGGAGTCAGGGAAATGGCTTCACATGTGTTCATTACAGGGATTTTACTGGAGAAAAGAGGGTTTTGATGGTAAACGACATGAAGGAGGGGACAGGGAAGAAAAGGCAACAGAGATTTTTGTGGAGAAAGGGCAAGGGAAAGACCCAGCTTACCCACAGGTTTGGGTCAGTGGATGAAACAAGACCTGTCCCAGCAAAGCTGCAAGGGCAGCAGCTAAGGTTTTAAAAGCCAAGGGTACGCTTAGCCAAGACCTTGATAGGGAACGGGGTGCATCAGGGACAAGAGAGTATTTCTTGCTAAACTGGAGGCACAGCAAACTCCACAACTCTGATGCCCATGAGACCTTGTAGGTCCCTTGCGGCCCAGGGGTGGGATATGAAGCAGAAAGGGAGCCCAAGAAAGATGAACAAGCCTTAAAGAATTTCAAGACTAACCTTTAACATGTTTTGCCAAGGCTTGTCAAGGTAGAAATATTATGTTATTTCTAAAGAAAACATTCCTGTGATAAGCAGAACACAAGTGTAATTTATTTTAGAGATACACATGAAAAAACCAAAAAGGATAATTACTTCCAGCACTAAAGGATCACCCTAGTTGTACTCAAAATTATTCACATCCAGGGTCTAAGGTACTTCTTTGCATACAGTTATTTTTATCATCGTTTCATCAGTACCATTAAGTAGTCTCTGCCCTTTACACTGAGCAGAGGCTGCAATCCACATCAACCTGCCTAAGCCAAAGGGAGATGTCCTGCCCCACCACCTCTCCCCACTTCTGCTCCATAGCACCAGCACGAGCCTTCATTTGTCTCTGCCACAAGGCAGAGAAGTAATCCCTTGCTTGATTAGGGGGTTTGTTGAAGAGGGAATCAACCCCCAGTTCCCACTGATGCCAATGGTTCAAACCAGAACTTACCTACCACCAGCAAGGAGCCCAAGTAAACTATAAAAGGAAAACTGACATTCAGAGGAGCTTCTCAGCACAAGTCCTGCTATTTTTAATAAAACTCTTATTGTTTTGCCTGTTAAATCCAGCCAAGCCTCAGCAAAGGTGTGCAGGGACCCAAACTCAGCAACCCTTGCACAGCTGAGGTTTCCCCCTGACCATGTGGGGGGTTCTGTGTGTGTGTGGCTTTTTGTTGTTGTTTTGTTGCCTGTCCCCCCACCCCAAGACACATAATGTATAACTCATTCAAAGTCTTTGGCATATGGATGCTGAAACTCTTCCCTACGTTCATTATGATATCCACATTTTGGAAAGGACAGAGATACTGCCATCTCTTCATATATTCCTAATAATCCCATCTTTATACTAAAGCCTGTACCTGTATTTTTAGAAAGTTTTCCCTATTTACAAACCCTTCTATGCTGTTTTTCTGAAGAAGTCTATATGCTCTATCGGTATACATAGCTTCAGCATTTCCTACATTACACACTCTTCTAGAAAAGCAATACAATTGAGAAAAAAAGGAGCCAATCAGTCAAGGACTTGATTACACCTCGAATTTCCAGCAACTTGATTTAACCAGTGGCACTTTATTTTCCTCAACCATGGTCATATTAACCAGATAAATATTTAGCCACATTTATCTTGGGTATTCACGAGCTTTCATTTTCTGTTCCACCCCTCCACCCCCATTTTTCCATCCCCATTTTTCATACAAGATGTTATTTCGTTGATTTTTATTTGCAGAGACAGAGTATTGCCTGGCCCAAAGCCAGCTTTCCACCCTGCTCCCATCAAACAAAAGAAGAGTGGGGGGATGCACCTTGGGTGCCAGGTCCCAAACAAGTAGAGGGGGAAAAAAAGAAAAAAAAAAATAGTGCCCCATATCAGCATCCTCTCATTTAGTTTTTCTGGGTTTCATTTCTGCTAGGATGGAGCGGCCATGGAAACCATCAAAATCACATGCATTTTTTAGTAGGATGGGAGAGTTAAATGGCTTATTCAGTTTGGTTGCAAATTTTGTTTTTAACAGACAACTTGTCCTGTTGTCCTTCAACTCACTTTCAAATGAAATTAACAGCCCCAAATACAAATACAAGACTATGCTCTAGTTAGACTGAACCATTCACCTTCATCAGCCAATAATTTTCTAATGAATTCTCCATTACTTGTATGAAGAGCTTGCTAGATCCTTGTCGGTCTTGCTAAGCCCATAAGCTCTGCTTGTGCATTGAGGGTCTCAATTTCGCACCTCAAGGAATGCTCCAAGTGTCTCTTCAACCCACAAAGCTTTTCTCCATCTGCATCACCCTCTAACAGTAAGTTTTGCAGATCTATGAACTGCTGTGTGAAGAAACACCTCCTTCATTTCTACCACTGCAGAACAGAGCAATCAGGATGGCTATTTATATAAATACACACGTGGATGATGATGTTCCTGACAAGCATGTGCAGGGACCAGGGAGCATATAACTCCTTTCTTCTGCTCTGATAACTTAAGCGTGAGCTTAACTGTAATTGCCTTAAATGGTCAGTGCCCACAATAAAGAAAATAAAACTGAAAACTTAAGGTGACACCTTTTATCCCAATGCAAGTGCTAGAGCAGCTTCTAAAGTAAGCATCACTACAAAGTCACATCTTCATTTACAGGGAAATAATCACGCTTCTCTCTTTTTCTCCCCAGTATCTTTTAAAATTAGATTTAGCTAAGTCATCTGCATTTTGTAACCGGATAAAATCTGAAAGAAGCAGAGATTTTCCTATTAGATCAGCATTCTGTTTCTCACACTGGAAAAAACTGCTTTTAATTCTTTGAATAGCTGTGATTTGTGGTGTAAAAAACAACATACATGCACTATACATACACACACATTCCATAGGTTTAAAGGCTAGAAAAAGTTTATCAGTGACATAAGAAGAGGATACTGTTCTACTC
Source organism: Pandion haliaetus (assembly GCA_013401275.1). Lineage (NCBI taxonomy): Eukaryota > Metazoa > Chordata > Aves > Accipitriformes > Pandionidae > Pandion > Pandion haliaetus. Next base: position 224,397 of record VYZV01022062.1, on the reverse strand, counting down.
CATTGCTCTAGACATTGCAACTGAGTACTTTATTGTACTCTTGCACGTCATTTTTTTCCAACTGCATTTTATTTTCTAATGTGGTTTTTTATTTTTTTGCTGTAGACCCAAAAAGCTTTTTTTCCTGGAGCACCTGCAAAACCAAAGCTATGTTTTCATGAATGTCATTTGAAAAATTTACATAAGGACAAATCAAGTTGAAATTTTGTCCATATATGATTGAATCAATCGTGATTCTGTTTTGTTACCCTCACAGGCAGCACTTAGAGCTCTAACTATACCTCATAGCTCCTTTGGTAAATATCTCAGGGTGCTACCTTTAATCAAGAAAGATAAATAATCAGATAAAAATAATTTTTTGCCTAACTGAAACATTTTACTCTGTTTATCTCTAATTCCCGCTCAAATCTTGTTTGCGCCTCTAAATCAGATCAATACCTGCTGCCAATCAGCGTCGGTCCAGGCAGAACCTACCATTACCTGCAGGATGGACCAGCAAACGATTACATAAACTTGGTTTCCTTTACCTGAGAGTGGTTCTCAGTCTTATTTAGGCAGGAAAAAACCCTACTAATTATATTGAAAGCTAATTAATTTTTCATAATTTTCCTGTTCTATTCACTGTTGCCACGCAATTCTGCATAAAAAGAGGATTGTGTTCAGACTCCATTAATTAAACAGAGGCATCCAAAGAATTTCTGATCCATACTAATTTCACAATGTGGAGCAAGAAGAATGGTTGGCATCTTCATGTGAAGGCTGACAGAACATGACAGTTCTGCCCAAGCCAGCTTTTGAAGCTGAACTACGCAATGAAACTCTCTCCAAGATAGCCACTCTTCATCAGGAGCTGTGATGGAAGGAGCACCATTAGCAACAGAGATTGGATTTTGTTTTTCTTTTACCATTTGTGCCTTATTAAAGTCATTCTTTAATTGGGGAAAAAAAGAAAAAAAAAAAAAAAAAAAGAGCATCGAGCAACCCTCATCACATAAATTTACAGCGGCTCTAATGAAACAGCTGCAGACAGGCACTGTGATCTGTGCTTTCAGCACTTTGAGATCACACTCCCAAGATGTGCTCTGCATGCAGCCAGCGAGCTGCAAGAACACAGTTCTCTGGCTTGGCATCATCTGCCTGTGGTATTTAACACATTTCTCTTCACTTGTACTGCTCAAATAGTTTGGCAGCTCCATTTGCCTATGACTATATATGCGTTGGGATCAAGGAGGTAGCCAAATCATAGCTGCCTGGGTTTGGAGGAAGAACGTCACTAGCCCTTGGATCTCCATAATGCTTTAAATTAAATTAAAATTTGGAAGTAACAATGATTCTAGTGAAATAATTTCCAAGATGCACACTGGGAGACATGGGGAATGGCAGTCTCAGGGCCCTAACGCACTCCCAAGCCAAACTGTACAGTTACAGCAAGGAAAACCTAGGACTAGTTAATGAAGTGGTTTGCATACTTGATTTTGGGCAATTAGTTACATTTATATTATATTTAATTATCTATTGCCTATAAAATATTATATACATATAGCAATTTTATATTTATATATATAAATATGGCAAAGCTACCAAGAGTTCTGGATACACAACATACAAGAAGAATCCATTTAACATAGTTTAGATTTGATAGTATCTCTGCAGAAAGAATTGCCAATATTTTGGTAACCAAATTGAAATTGCATTTGTTGCTTTCTGTCACTCAAACTGCTCAAATTCATACATATAACATCTTACATGGATTAGTACACTAAATCCCAAACAGAAAAGGAACATCAAGTACACAGGATTTAGAAAATGCTAGAGCTGAAAATGCCAATGAAACTGTAATTCAACCCCCTACTGTGTATTTATAACTACAAAACTTTTAAATCACAGATTATTTTCTCCCGCTCCCCCAGGCTCTCTGAATTCCTGTCCCCTTCCCCTACCTTGAAAGCCCTACATAACTCAAGGGAGCTGGGACAGATATTCAGGTGGATAACAAGTCAACCCCTGACATAGGGGCAAAGCAATATGCTTCTTTGAAACGGAATTAGTAGTTTGAGTGGGGGAAAAAAAAAAAAAAAGAAAAAAAAGAAAAATCACCTGTAAGCCATCAGCTGCAATGAATAATTTTAGATCAAATGGGTAAGTCATCAAAATCATAAGAAACTGGAAATGGTTTCAAAAGAGACAAGATCAAGCAACCTTAATTATACTTACTGTTATCTGAACTACTCGTTTGAGATATAAATCTTTCAAGGATAAGCTTTACATTTGAATGACACAGAGGATACACTTGAAAGAGGAAAAACACTACCAGGAAGTCAACCAACCTCAAGATGGAAAAAAAAAAAAAAATCCTTATTTTTCACCACAAAGAAGAAAAAAAAAAAAAAAAGAAAGAAGGAAAACAGAGAGAAGGAGATGTGAGGCCAGAGTCTCTGAGCACTCCTTATGCCCATTACTAGCTCACCCCCCTCCTCAGCCATGCTGGGAACGCAGACCCTGGACTGACATCCTCCTCCAGACATTTCAAACACCTTCTCAAGCTCAGCTGTCCTTCTGCCTGCCCACCGGTTTCCCTTTTCTCAGCATCTACCCTCCTGCCAGGAGTACTACCTTCCTCCTGCCAAGCTCTTGGAAGAGCTTTGCAAGCACATGATCAGAGCTGAAGGCCACTGAGAGGAGAGGAGGTCCACCTGCTGCCACCCCACACGTGTCTCCAGCGGGTCCTACTTCTTCCCATATACACAATGTTACAAAAAAAGCCACCAGGCTTCAACTGGGAGTACAGCAGTGAAAAAAATACTAACTTTGCTCCATCAGTGAGGTACCACTTGTCTGATTTTTTTTCCTCCCTCCTAATCACCAAGACAAAGCAAAAGTGCTTAACAGCAGGCAAACGCATGTCCTATAGGCATTCTGATATGCTACAGGGAGACAAAGCACCTATACATTTACCATGATGAGTCACATCTTGAGAAATTACACTAGAGGTTGGGTATTTTGGGGTTTTTCTCCTCCATGACCATAACTTCCCTTTTTTATTCCGTCACCCGTGGTGCAGTTCCTGGCAATCTGATTCACTTCTTACAGACTCACCATCCTCTTCCCCTAAGGATTTAATTTCATTTAACGAGTCATATGGAGTTAATCCATAAAGACTAAAAAATACTAGCAACGTTAGTACCTTCCAGATAATCACTGGGTGAGACACCAAATACACGTTGTCCAGGTAATATTAATAGTGCCATGACCCAGAGGGCTTTTTACAATACCCCAGAGTCCTTACAGATACTAGTTTCCCCATTCCCATGAGAAAGAGGTGAAAACTCTAAGAGACCCAAAGTAGGGAAGATGTTCTTCCCTCTCCTCCCAAGTTTCCATCGGGGTAGCTATGCCACTGTGCTACCTTCCAGTTTGGGGGCTGGCAGAGGGGACAGGACCCTAAATGTTGGCAGTAGTGTCATATATGTGGATGGCATCTCAGTTGCTGTAAGTTATTTTATGGGTGCTTTGAAGCATTTTAGTTTCCTTAAAAAAATAAAAATAAATCAATACTTTATTCCCTTCTGTTATAAACTGCCCACATTATAATGAAGTGCCATAACACTAAGGCTACATATTCTTAGACAAGAACTGTTTACTACTAAAAATCCATTTATTTTTGTGATATATAGCTGATACATATTAAGGGTGCCTGATGGAGAAAAGAAAGTTTTGTGTTTTTTTTTTAAACTAAGAAAAACAGAAAGTCTGTAATCAGAAAAGACAACCGTAAATTGTTTCAAAGCCTTCAAAAGTGGGGAAAGAAAGGTCAAGGCTTTTGCATTTTCACGAAGTTTTCCAGGTTTATATTTAAAAAAAAAGGACTTTTAAGCTTGGCTATTAATCATCTACAGCGAGTCTTTTAATCTATAAATTCCCCTCTTTCACCCAAGGAAACTATTTTTATTCATAGAACATCTGAATAATTTTAATGTGCAAGAAGGCACTTTTACTGTTTTCCAAGAGAGATTGGCATTCATCCACAACAAAGATGTTTATACAATAAATACCAGTTCAGGTATTTAATCTGAGATATGCAGTACTCAGATGGGCGTAAGGCACACAGCTATGTTTAAGCAGCATCCTGGCAGCTGTTATCTTTTCCAACTATGTAAATCCTCCAATATTTAAACATAAACACATTGATTTTCTTTACCAAAATACAGTGCAGTGAAACTATTTTGTCACTGGTTCAATGCTGTTAAGCAACAGAGCTGTGAGCATGCACACCAGAGCCCAGAGGTATTGGGCAAGAGGGTTTTTTAGGAAGGAGCAGCCCAGGGCATGATGCTTGAAGAGTCAGAGAAAGGTCAAGAAGGGCTTTTTCAACTGAATGTGAAAAAGCAGGCACTAAGAAAGAAAAAAATAATAAAACATTGGGGATAATACTAATTGTATTCTGAAAATGTTATTGAACTTTTACTGGACTCTAGTGCTGTGTGTCCCCTCTCACATCCCAGACACAGAGCAAAGGTGGGATGATACGCACGACCCTACAGAAAAATAAAGATAAAAATTGTTCCCCGTACAGAATGACTGATGAATTTGGGTCCTTCACCCTTCGCACAGCATGAGCACCATTAACGTTTGCTCTCCCAAACAGCCACACCCTGCCAACAGCTTAGCTTATGTGAAGCAGAGGCTGAGCTGACCACAAACCTGTGCATTTATTTTGACTCAACAGGCACTAATTTAAATCTTTCTTCTCATCCTACCCCATAATTTGTATGAATCTCACAGGAACTTTGCATCAAGTGGGTTTTGGGCAAGCAATTGCAAATGTTTTGAAAGGACTGTCCTACAGGCAGGAATAAACCTCATCTTCTTAAGACACTGAGCTACCAAACCCCAAGTAAAACAAAAATTAAGTCTTGAGCTGCAGGAACATATTACTTGTTGACTCACCCATTATGTTTGGCAAGCACAAGGATAAACAGTACAATAAAATCAGGGGCCAGGCAGTGCTGTTCCAGCAGAGATGGCATTACAACCAAACTAAATCAACCTCTGTGCTGGAAGGGATGCTTGGCTTCCCACCACGGTGAAAATCACTGCAGCATTACCCAACCATTTGAGAGATGTTAATAAAGTCAGCTATACATTACATTAATGCTTGTTAATATGTAATGTTGAGAAATATTAATACAATTAAAAAAATGTAATGGAATAAGACAGAAGGGTCATGTTCGGGTGCTGGGAAAAGCTGTGTGAGGGTCTAGTAGCGACTCCCAAATCCTGGGACTGGGGCTATAGGTGCACCCTAAAGCTGCTCTGAGATTGGTGTCACCTGCAATGCTCTACAGCTGGAGAAACCTCCATCCCCAGAACAAGGGCCTGGAAATGGGGTAAATTATGGCCCTAGAAAGCTAATTCCTGGGAGGTTTCTTGGCAAAACCAGCGTATCGGTAGCTTGGGTTTGAACATGCTAAAACTGAACACAAAAGACTTGTTTCTACTCTCATGTATATAAAGTATGAGCAATTTCATTGATGGGAGTGATCTTGCACAAGTCAGAAGCCACTGCAAGAAAAAAGGAAATTCCCCTGGGTTTTGTTGACTCTCAAGTTATCCAAGAAACTTGCCGTAGTATTCCCATCAATTCTAGAAATGAAATTATCTTATCAAAATAGTGACCTTTTTTCCTGCCCACTGCCTTTATGCCATTTCCAAGTTTGAATTGGATAACAGGCAATTAAACCAGCTTTTTTGTTTTGCTTCTAGATTTTAGTTAACGGTTTTTAGAAATTATTTAAAAGACTGTAGGACAGAAGTGTTGCATTATTCACAGCACTGTATCAAAAGAAAAACTTGAGAAAACTTAATCTTGACATTAAGAGATTCCCCCCCCAAACTGTGCTAAATCAGTCATTTTTATCCAATCCTTGTTACAGCAACAGACAGGATAAAGTTATTGCTGCTTAGTTTCAATAGGTTAGATACTGTTAAATACATAATGCATAACATCATAGTAGAGTAATTTCTTAGTTTATGTAAAACATGGTATGTTAAATCAAAGACAAACCCAGAGGGAATAACAAGGGTGATTCCAAGGAGGAATTTGGAGCCATATCCCAGTACAGACTGGGACGAGCAGCCTCTCTTGCCATAGCATCCACCCTAAGGGTACAGGTTTATCCCCACAGATGCTGCTTTCATGCCTCATTTCTTCATTGATGTTTGTTATTATTTTTTTTCCCCTGCCATGAAACTTCAGGTGTCCCTGGAAAAGTTTTATTGACTTTATTCTTTTCCTTAACTCTTGATAAGGATCTTAACACTGGTTATACAATCCAAGCAAATTAAACTCTCTTTTTCTGGTAAGGAAGGAAAACAGTTATTTCCTTTACTTTCCAGTAAAGGAAATGAAGTTTATCTATAAATATACAATTATTCTGTAGGACAAACAACTGTTTTGTTGGGATTACAAAATTTATCTGTATACTAAATAAAAAGGCAAAGAACTAACAATGCCCTGTCAACGCTTTGGAAAAAAGAAAACAAAAAACATATAGCAGCACGATTTCTTAAAATCCATGGCAGAGGTGGTACACATGAACATTTTTCTATAAACATTTACTAGGGTTACTCATGATGGCAAGGCTCGTATGAGAAAAACCAACAATGAATGAAATAAAATACTGCTGTACACAGAGATTTCCTGCAGTTAAATCATACAGGGCTACATTTTGAAACGTTTTATTAACAGTTTCTATAATATTTAATCACATGCAATTCTGCAGGCCCAGAACAGAGCACTATGTAAATAAACTATGTGGACAAACTGCCTGCAATACAACTCACAATATTTTATACCCGTTTTACACGTTCACTCACAGGGCAAGGTTGAGGTTTTTGGTTTGGTCTAGGGGGTTGGGGTTTTTTTTTTTTTGGGGGGGGGGGGGGGGAGGTGGGGGTTTTTTTGTTTTTTTTTTTTTTTTTGTGTGAGTTGGGTTTTTTTGCTGTTGGGGGTTTCTCTGTGGTTTTTATTTTTTTTAAATAGAGGCTCATTAAAAGCCTGACACTAATGAAATACTAGTTATAGCCAGGTAGGCAAAGTACAACTCCATCCGGACCATCAAATATCTCAAAATGTAATACATCACCCCCCTGTGGTGTAACTTTTACAGGAGCAGCTTTTCTGTGACACACCCTTTAAGGCATGATATTGCCCTCTAACATAAATGTCCCATCAAATTTGAAGGGAAATAGTATTTTCACATTCACCACTGAACCAGGGGCTGGAGAAAAAGGTTTCCCTTCCGCACACCACAGGAAATTATTGTTTCACTCCCCAATTGGATAGAAATCCAATTAAAAATACATAAGTCCTGTTCAAAATTGGATTAATTTTTCACACAGCTCCTCTCGTCATCAAAATGTGGTGGGACAGTCAACCATAACTAGGAGCAAAATTGTGAAGCTGTTCTTTTAGAAAAAAAGAGCCTGGATATTGCCACCAGAAGGCTCACAGACTCTGAACTCATTAGCTCTCAAAATTAAAAGCGCTTACCTCTTCAAGGACATCTGCAAGCTTACTAAGTATCTCCTCAGGAAGGCTCTGGAATGTGGGAACACTGCAATACAAGAGAAACCTCGATTAATGGATCCCTCTATACAGGTCATAAATCTAGCCACATTTCTCTCATCTATCTTCCAGAGATATTTCACCCTCATCATCTGGCAGTGAACAAGCGCTCACCAGAAAAGTGGCATATATAATGTAAATCTGATCTTCTAGCAGCCAAGCTGTATTTTGTGATGATGGGAGACCACTTGCAGTAAACATCTGGAGAGCCACTCACTCACAAAGCTGGTAATCAACTAAAAATCAATTAAGGATTTACTGGAATTAATCTGCACCACAAACCTGCTCAGTCACATGTATGACAAAACAGACTTTTTTCCTGGTCTGCTTCCAACCCAGTAGAAATAAATAAATAAATAAATAGGCAGAAAAGATCAGCTCTCACCAGCAACAGATAACAGAGTGACTGAACCCACACACAGACACAACAAATGCAGAGCACAAAGCCACAAAGGGTCAGCAACAAACCAGCATCGAACCACTGTAAGAATTATTGAAATCTTCATTGGGAATTTTACATCCAAGTTTGTTTATTTTCTTTTGCCATAAGGCAACTTTTCCACTTGTTTGGTAGCATCACCCTCAGCAAAGGTCTCCCAGGCCAGGCTGGACCCGCTGGTTGAGGTGAGAGGGCGATACAGCAATAAAGAGCCCACTGGCCCAGCGTCCACAGGACTGAGATTTAATTCAGCCTGGAGCAAGAGGAGTGATATGAAGTTGGGTCTCCAAATCTCCTGCAAGTACCCTGACCTTGAAGCTGTATCTCCACAACCTTAGAGCCTGTCCAGAGAGGTTGTGGAGTCTCCCTCCTTGGAGATATTCAAAAGCCATCTGGACATAGTCCGGGGCAACCATCTCTAGGTAGCCCTGCTTGAACAGTGGGGCTGGACCAGATGACCTCCAGTGGTCCCTCCCAACCTCAACCAGTGTGTGATTCTGCAATACCTTGGTCTCTCATTCTCCATTTTCCATAAAAACTTGATGTTCATCAATATTCCCAAGCGATGCTAAACTAAACACATAGACACAACATACATTCCAGAGGCAGAAAAGCAGCACTGTACCCGCTTTAATTAAAAACACTTGTCATCTGTAGACTAATTAGCAATGCATCTACATGAAATATCAGACCAAGCCTAGCTCTGAACCGATACAGCTTTACCGAGGCTATTTCCAAGAAAAGGTCACTCAAGAGTTGCTTTATCACACTCTATTACACAGTGTAAACAGAGTCCTATGCTCCTAATATTAAAATGAGATCCCCAACGCGTTGCTCTGATTTCAGGAACACTGATGATCAGGTGCAAAGTAAGGATGGAGGGAGCCCTTGGGAGGAGTTTTCTGCTGAGAGGTAAATATAACCCAAAATAAATCATGCTTTTCCTTTCACACAAGGTTTCATTTCTTACTTTGGATCACGTAACTGCATAAAAGTTAATCTCCATATTTTGGGAACCTAAAAAACCCAAACCAAACCCATAGTTTTTTTGCAATCCTGAACTCTGGAGAGCAACTCCTGGCATGTGTCTGGGGTAATCACCCCACCTATGTTTCACGAGCCATAAACACTCTGGATGCACAATTTGGTGGCTGCTTCTGCACACAGAGAAAACCCACCCACAAAAGCAAAGGGAGTTCTGAAGACCTTGCAGAGGGCTTGATAGCAAAACCCAGTATTTTGTCTGGGGCCAAGCATGAAGTGCCTGGTGAACTTAATTTGTGAGCATAATTAAAGCAGAATTTGCTTTTATTAGCTTAAACATATGCTATGCTGCTGTGGAATTGGAAAGATTGGAAGCCTTCATTATTTAAAGCAAAACAAAACAAAAAACAACCAAAAAACTTCAGCTGAATGTATTAAATGATAAGACAGAAAGAGCCAACTAAGTGCAGAAAAACACTATTGTTCATGCTCTCAACTACATCTTTTGGTTTTTTCCACAGGAAGCATTGTTTTTCACTGGAAACATACGGGTCTGCAATGTAACGAGCAAACAGAAGCAAGTAAAAAGGAATTATATGAAGTCTGGGCGTAAGTATAAAATGAAAGTTCATTATACCAGCTCTAGCATTCCCAAACGAGGAATAAACTTGTGGGAGAAGATAATACTCCCAGACATCTGGACAAATTTTATTGTGGTTGTACCATTGCACTCCCAAACTGGGGGAGAATGCATCACAGCATATTTCTTTACAGATAATTACACCTGTGCACTCTAGAGGAGTGTAGCAGAAGACATCTATTATAGACCAAATGCATGACAAAGAGAAATAGCATAGGAGCTCTGAACAAATTCAAAATCTTACTACTGAGAACTTAGGAAATCTTCCTTCTTTACTTAATATCCCAAGATAAACACAACTTTAACATAGTAATAGAGCAGATAATGGGAAAATCAACCTGCTGACAAAATGAACTTCAACTACATCACAACAGAATTACACAACATCACAGATTTATGGTGGTTTATGATGGGCCAGTATCCTTCTAAACAGCTAGAAGAGACAATACAGACAAATTATATTTGAGTCTCATAAGAAGAGGACTTACAGGACTGCCCATCACTTTAGTACCAAAAAAAGCCAATACTGAACAAATGCCTTTATAAAATAGCAGAAAGAAATCATTTATTGACCTGTTAAAATCTGTTACAAATTCAGGCCAACAGAGCTAATTATAACACCAATAGAAGAATAAGATTTGAAAAGAACAGCAAGATTTGAAAAGACGTTCTAGTCTATAAGACAGTACTGAATGCATGGCTTGAGCTTCAGGCCAATAAAAACATGCCCCTGCTCTCTCCATGACAACATTAGACAGATTTATAAAATAGATCCTTGCTTTCCCCCAAAATCCACCTTGTATTACTTAAGTATTTGTGTACAAAAATCAATGTTTTGGAGATTATATCCATGCAGGTACTTGCACTCAAAGGAAAATGGATCCTCAGCTCTAAAGGGAGAGCTTAGAGGAAAACAGCTGAGCTGCAAATTGCTGCAAGTGGGAAAACACACACTAGGAAGACAAACAGGAGCAGAAGATTCAAAGTAAATCTTTGAAGATGCTGCAGCACAGCAAGAGGCAAGAAAAATTACATTCCATTTTTTACAATTTTGTGAAATTCATGAAAAAGTCTGAAAATATACAAAAGAAAACGTTCAACACTTTACTTCAGCTGTATTAATTATTTATGATAGAAGAAATCACAGCAAATGCAGCTCCACCTCATCAAGAAATTACTTTCTCTGTGCCTAACAGAGCAGGATCAAGTAAACTCAGACTTTCTCTGAAAAGTTCTTCTCCAACTGCTTCTTACAACCCATCAATAATGAAGATTTTAAAACTTCCTTGTCATCTACTCTAGATAGTAACAATTGCTACAGCTAGGAAAAAAGATAACCTGGTATCTACTGTTGAAGTCTCTCAAGAAAGTTTAAAACTCATGACTCTTCTTCCTACCACAGCACACATGAAGGGCTTCATTCCACTTTTCTCCACAACCCTCTCCCACTTTGCCCAGGAACTACATCTGTTGTAAACTAAGCTCAGCTTTTCCTAGTAAGCTGTGTTTCCTACAAGTCTGGTTACCCAGTCTGCCTGTGGACTTTCTCCAGCTGCTTCTTATTCCATATAATGAGGAGCAATTTCTCCACCTGCACTGAATATACCATTGAGAAGTTGCCCTGAAAGGGAAAGATCTGCACTCCAACACACCCATGTTAAGGTGGGAATCAAAACCCCATCTTGTTCATCCTCAGTGAATGCCTTGATCACTCCTGGGCTAGAGAGATGATGACTGGGGGTTTCTCTGCTACCTAATCCTTTAAACGTATTTTGAGAGAAACTGATAAAGCACTTAATTACAGAAGAAGCTCCAGCTGTGCTACAATTTCCCCCCTGAAGCAAACAGCTGAACAGTGGTCAGCACTACACCACCTAAGGCCTCTAACACTGATTAGTCAAAATAAAACTCCATCCCTATGTGATAAGGTTATGGAATAAAGCTGCATATGGAATAGAGATGCTTTCACAGCTGACATTCTACTCACCTGCAGCCCCCTTTGCTCCTCACAGTTATTTATGGTGATATGGGTGTTAAAAAGTATTTCTACCAAACTACCTATGCCTATTTTATAGGCTCCATTTGCAAAAGTACAGTCCAAGATCCACATGAAGATCCAGGCCACCCTACAAAGGCAGCACATAACAAGGCAAACCAGACCCCTAACTTAAGGAAATTTGAGTTTTAACAGCAATAAACCCGATTTTTTTTAATCAATACACAAACATCACAATGCTTTATCATAAAAGATGTGTGACTGCCACCGCAGCTAACAGGATGAGGAGCAACTTCTGACCTTCCCCAGTCTCCCTGCCCCAAGCCTTGTCAGACTCGTTTGAGCGCAAAAAGGAGAAGTAGCTGCACTGGTGGAGGAGCTGCTCATGCTGGCAAGGAGATGTAACTTTTTTGCTGGCTATATTCCATGCTATTCAGCTATGGAATATTTTGTAGGTGATGACAGTCCATATACACAGTGAGGGCACCGTGGGGAATTGCTTGCTGTCTGCAGGAACGGCAGAGCAGCTATTCCGGTTGGCTCCGAAAGCGACACATTTTCACAGAGAGCTCAAAATGCTGAACAGAGGCTGCCAAAGTAGGGGAAAACAGCTGTGCCAAAATGTCCACATTGAATCTCCATCCTGATACAAAAGCAAAGATGTGCCCAACCTGAAGGCAGTGGAAGGAAGCATGAAAGGTCAGGTTTCCATCCCTGGTGATCTGCAGTCACTGAGCTGCTCTCAACTTTTAGGTAGAAGCAACTTCCCCCATTAGCAACACTGATTCATCCTTTTGATTCATCCCATGGCATTACTCTTGTACTAAACCACAAAGGGCTTCCAAATAATCCTGGCTGCAATCCAAGGGGTTGCTTTTACCCTAAATAATACTCAGCGGCAGAAGCGCACTCCGACAGAACATTTGTCGTCTGACACACATGAAAACTGTGCAGGGTCATTGGCAATCTTCTTTCTTCACCCCAACACAAAAGCAGCTATTCACTTTCTAAAGGCATTTCAAGATGCATTCCCCAAACTTTTGAAGGATGTTCATTGAAAGTGTTCATCCAGCTCTGCAGGCGGCAGCAGACGGTCCTTGTGGGTTAACTAAGAAACAAAGCCTTTATTATTATTGGTTGGCACCTAACAAATGCAGTTGTTGTTGCTGTTCTCTGCCTTGGGCCAGATGGGTAAGCACAGTTTAAAAATCAAAACAAATCAGTAAAAGGAAATTAAGTCTGTCTGCATTCCCTGAAACTTTTTTTTTTGCACCCAACTGGAATGAAAGTTGAAAAATGCTAACGTCCTTGCTTTACAACATTTGGGATACCCCTACAGCACTGTCTCTCTGCTCTGAAAGAACTGAGGCTAAATCTTACCTAGCAGAAGCTGACACTTGATTTAGGATACTCACAAAAACCGATGTTTTGAACAACTCAAGCTGGAAATGCTATGTACAGGCAGCTGCCCACTGGCCATAAAGTTTTGTCAGGTAGGGACTGCTGGCTCCGTCATGATCATGGCCTTAAAAAATAGAACTAAGAAACGTGTCTGCAGCCATATTCATATAAGTTTCCAAAAATTTAATGTGCAATCTTTCATGTTGTCTTCTCTTTGCCTTCTCTTAAGCTGGGACATGTTGCACCAGAAAATCCCATGTAGTCCCACCTTTCCCATGTTAACATCTGTCCTGAGATCTGGTTGGTATCATTTAAAGTGGGATCTTGTAGAAGATAGTTTCAGAAGGAAAAAATAAAAAATCTCTATTCCTCCTATGCCACATGTGTATCTTAGGGGACAGATCCTGTCCCTGTCATGTATGTTAATACAGCCATACAGAGCAAAAAAAATGCTGATTACAGAATAAACCCTAACGCAAGCCAGGAAGGCAGAGAGCAGAAGCGCAAAGCAAGACCTTCCTCTGTTTTGCATTGTCCCGTATGTGGCATTTCATTCCAGTATTTTAAAAATGCAGTTCCATCCTGGTAAGCAAGTTGCATGCTGAGTTTCAGATCCTCAGCAAAACCATCTCCTAGGGTGCTCAGAGATACTGTGGGGATTATCCGGTGTTGGAAGTGCTTGGCAATGCCAGAGTGCTGAGATCATCCAGTGACTGGACCGTGTACCAGCTTGCTGAGGAGAAAATGCAAAAATTTTTGAGGAGGTGGTAGGACAGGGAGTCTCTTTTGAATGGTGAGAAGAACTGCAAGTAGCACCTGAGGCCAACACAGCTGCTGGATGCCTCTGTGCAAGAGCCAGTGTGCAAGACAGGCAAGTGTGCGGAGAGAGTTGTATATTAATTTTGTGTTGCAAACTGTTGCATCCAAATACAATTCTTCTTTTCCTTTTTCTTCTTTTACAATTCTTCAGGTTACTAGGTATTATTTGGAGGATAAACTGTTGGGTTTTTTTCATACACAGCATACACCACAACAGAAGTGGCAGGAAGTAAGTTCAGAAAAGGTGTATTTAGTTCTCCAGAAACTCAATCCTTACCCTATTACAAATGTAATTGGTAAGTCAAGGCTAGTTTTCCTGAAGCAATTTCCTGCACGTTTTGCTTAGCTTAAAGAATATTAGAGACGAAGGAGAAAGGGAGATGGAGAGCAACAGTCACTCATGCTCATGTTAATCACACTTATGTCTGGCCTTGAAAGCAGCTCATACAATGCAACTCTTAAGAAGAAAGAATAGATTTGCTCTGCCGGTGCTGCAGATGACTTGTCTGCATTAAAGCATTATGCATAAAGCATTAAAATAATTTGCAATTGTTAATCTCGGAGAGGGTGAAAATGTTATAGGTACAATTTTAAAGCTCTGCCACTCATAACACAGACCTTATTCTGGTAAATGAATTCCTGAAAGGGGTTTGCAGTGTATTTTTTTCTCCCAGACATCTGGTTATATACTAAGAGATGCTACATGTATGAAAATGGGAGAGATGCAGAAAGCAAATGAACTGATCTTTTTCCTTATGAGCAAAAGACTGAAGTAAAGCAAGTGCGAAGGGTTGCATTTTTTTTCCTCTCATGATGAAAGGATAATAACGATGCTAATGGATGAAGTGGTCTGCTGACATCACGAGGCCAAAACTGTGATTTCCCTGCAGGGAACGCACATGGGGCACGCAAAATAATCACAAAAGGATGAAGTTGCACACCCTATTTTGGTCCAGGCTCTGTTTATGTTCAATAGGCTGCTCAGGTACTCTGGAGTATTATTTTCCCTTGCTTCCATCAATCCCTGTCTTTCCTTGACAGGGGTTCATTATCAGAGACAGCCTTCCTACTGCATCTCATTTTGCAGTCACTGGGGAGATTGTACAATTTTAAAAAAAATTAAATTGTTGCTGTCATGATGAAAGGGAGGGAGAGAAATTAGTAGGTGTGTAAACCCCTTCACCCATTTTACATGCATTCACTCAAGATTATTCATCTTTAGAAGGACAATTGCTCCCAAACAGCTACAAATGCTCAACTGCAGCAACCACTTTGGAAACATCATTAAACTTTAAGCAGGCACAGTTTTAGTACTCATCTCAAGACAGAGGATTCACACTGCCCAGCAGTGCTGCTCTTGTGGCAGCCTACAGAGGAAACCTATACCTGCTATTACCATTTGAGTATGGTATGCATTTTTTTCTGCTGTAGCCATTAATATTTCTTCATATTTGCAAATCATATTATACCTATAGTCCTAAAGGAAAGATTCTGCACCTTCCAACTCACCCATGTTTTCCAACATTATTATATAGATTATTAAAGATCATAGCTGTTGCAAGAAGCCTCACAGCCCTGTATCCTGTGTGCTTTGTTTCTATGATCCTGCATTCACACTACAGCCAAAATTAAATTGTCCTTGGCTTGCAATGTAATTATTACCTCTTCAAAACAGTTTACTGTCAAGGAGTTTCTCTCCAGCATTTTCTCCCCATTCTCTGGGAGATATCATGGGAAATTATATCCTCACCCTTCAGCCTCTGTGGAAAATCCTGGAGTGGGTGCACCAAGCCCAATTTCTGCTTCTGCATGTCGACTGAAACTACAAATGCATCACTGCGGCACCGGAATAAAGTCAAATGAAAACCATTATCTCGCCCAAGATGTTAATACCATGCTTAGAAAATGAAAGACGTTTGCGACTGACTCTCATGCTGTGTCTCAAAAGAGATCCTTAAACACTGATCAATATTTTGGAGACACAGGGGAGTTTAAACAAGTGACAAGTTGCATTTGCATGCACAGTCCGTTTTGTCCCGTTCCTCCAAACTGGGTATTTACAACATCTTCAAAACCAATTGAAACCAGGCGTTTTGTCTCTAACAGATGTCTACTGCACTTGACAGCAAATTGTCATATCTTTTTCACGAAGACACTGACAATACTGTTTCTAAAGCATGGACCCTGTTTTGCAATGTTTGCTGCTGTTGTAATGCTGCTTTCTGCCTCCCTCCTTTTAACTGTCACCATTAAATGAACATATTAAAAAGATTACCATAGTTTTCTGTCTTCATAATTACATATATACAAAAGAAAAATAAGCTGTATATGTTTTTCAGGTCATGTGAATTACAAGCATTTCACTTTCTCCCAGGCAATTCTTTCAACACCCACCAAACCAAAGAGACCTGAGAGTTTGGTCCCTAATATTGAACTTTCAAAGAAAAATTACTCCTGAACACAGATGTTGACTGAAACTACACGATTCACAAAGCAAGCATTGAAATACCTAAATATCTTCTTTTTTTTCGTAATTGTTAATTACTGCAAGAAGAGTCAGAAGACTTTGTGCACTAATGCAAATTAATAACATAGGATAAAAAAAATATGGAAATCCTGCCTAACACACTCCTATGTAGTGAGTTGGGAGGGGTGACCCTGTGGCTGGCAGTGTCATCAATTGCCAGGCACAGCAAAAAGCAGCAGAACTGGCTTTGGGGGCAATCTTGAACTTCTCGCTCTGGATCAATGCATCTGAGATGATTTACTGAGGGACAAGTACAAACAAAGCACTTTTAATCAGTAGATCATCACCGAGAATAGTCTTCCAGGTATTGACTTAGTTACCTCCTCTGCAGAGAAATAAGCTACAAAAAAGGCACCAGAGTCTAGAACAGCTTGTTCCTCTTCATGGTGGAAACCTAGGACAACCACATTTGCATGAAATTATGAGAGTGGTCCCATGTAAATTCATCTCAGACTGCTTGATAGAGGCATTTGAGACCACCCTACAGACAAGTAGCATTGGTGCAAACCCCTGGTAACACCAACAAGTACTGCAAGACATCCAGGACATCCTAACCAGCTCAATACAGTAATTCTAACCCAACATGCTGATGGGCAAAAAAACCCCTTCCTTCTAACTTCTGACCTGCACAGCCCCGGGGCAGTGTTGAGTAATTACTACTTAGTTGGAAACACAAGAGGAACACTGACTTCGAGATTTGCCCGAGGAAAAATACAGTGCCAGCAAATCCCTTCCTATTTTAAGCGAAGTCATTCTCTTGGCAGTGTGCTCACTTGCTGGTCGCAGCAAAAAGGACGGCTCACACGTTATTGATTTGGGGGAGTAATTCAGGACATTTATCCTCTGCGAAGCTCTGAAGGCTAACAGATGGTGGCTCGTCTTAATTCCTTATTTCTAATGGCTTTTATTCATACTCTTGGGAATGCTGCTCCTGTTGCTCTCTGTCTTTTCGTAGAAAAGCTCTGTTTCTCTGAATGCCTTTTTAATAGATGTTTACAGGGACCTTTACCTGAGCTGAGTTTGAATCTACTTGAAATGTGTAATACTACATGTTTTAGGAGGCTCAGCATACCAAATACCTTTAAAATGCCTCTAAAGCCATAGCTGATACACCTCTCTTTCTCCAGGATAAGCCTCAGTCCCCTTATTAAATTAAAGAAAGGAGAAGAACGATATTATCTTTGAGTTTACCATGCTGCTGATTTTCTCCTCCCTCAGTAAAACCCTTACATCCCAGGAGTCCAAAATTTGCTATGTACAGTAAGCCTCCGCAGCATTTTTTTTTGGTGCTGAAAATAAAAACCAGCTGAAAGTGAATTAAATGTTGAGGATTTTCAAGTGGCTCAGATTGTACTGGAGAAATAATCAAATAAGCTTGGCAGATTTGAAATACCATTTGAAAATTCAATTGTTTCAGAAAACAATCTTGGAAATATTATAGACAGGCAAGCAATATAATGGGTAACAAAAAAACCCAAACCGAAACAAAAAAAACATGCTGGGAAGACAATTTCAATTATTCAACACAACTCTATTCAGCTGCTGTCAAAAAATCTTTGTTTATTGCTTCCTCTGTATTTGCTCAGTGAACAGCCCATCTAGGGGCTGTAACCCTCAAACCGGCTCCCAGATTCTTGATTAGAAGACATTTCTGTTAAGATCAGATGCAACCCTACACCCAGGCACATCCCAAAGTCCCATGATCTCCAAAC
Source organism: Pandion haliaetus (assembly GCA_013401275.1). Lineage (NCBI taxonomy): Eukaryota > Metazoa > Chordata > Aves > Accipitriformes > Pandionidae > Pandion > Pandion haliaetus. Next base: position 206,252 of record VYZV01022062.1, on the reverse strand, counting down.
TGGAGCATCTTGGGTTTGGATGGGCATCAGTGTGAGCACAGACCCAGCCACACGGATGTACTGTAATGTGCAATGCATTACAGGTACAATGTGGTTTGGAAAAGGGGGAAAACTTTCTGGCCAGCAGTAAGAAGCAAGACCAATCAGCTACGGGTCAGTTGATCCATGTAATGGCTGCTCTTGTGCCAGAAGGGAAACTCTCGGGAAATATTGCACTGGATCCAACACACATTGGATCTGTCCCAACTCAAATCGCAACAGATGTTTAACTTTGCTCTATACACCACATCCTACTTTTCCATTATTTCTTCTGCTGCAATATGAAAGCTTCATTAACTTCTATCAATTTGTTTAATTAATTGCTAATCAACAGATTACAAAAGATCAGCATGTTACACAAATGTCTCTGTATCCCAAGAAGAAATCTCCACAGGCACACTGCTACGTCAATCCTTCTAAGCCAACCAGGGACTGAGATCATTGATATTCAAGGGTTGTTTGCCTGTGGTTGAACCACTAGACCCTTCTCACTTGTCCTGTTTCAAAAGAGTGATAAAGACAATATTGAAACTTGAGTGTTTGGGAATTTTTAGTGGGTAATCCCCGAGCCAACATGGTTGATATTTAGATAGAGAACTTCTGTTGCAGACATGAAGAGAGCAGAAAGGAAACCTGACCCTGAAATTAGCCCACAGGCATGTCAGTGAAGCACAAAGGACAAGGGGAGATGAATCTAAAAGGAATTAAGTTGCCATACTCATTTTTGGTGTCGAATCTTTGCCCTGAGCCCAGTAACCCAGGATGCACTGCGCTGCCCCTTTTTGTCCATGGCAGCATCCAGTGAGCCTGGCTATACACAGAGCCTGTCCTCATGAAACAGTCAATCTAGTACCCTACCAAAAATTATTTTACAAATATAACTTATACCAGTCAGCTTTTTTCTTCTTAGAAAGAAGGTTGTCATGGTAAGATTATGGCTGGCTGACAAAGGCAAATGTGGTTATTTACTGTACCTTGATTTATTCAAGGCCACATGGCATCTTGATTAAAAATGGCATTATGTATCTTTAGAAGAAACACTTTAGATTAAAAGCTGACTCTTTGACAGGTATCAAAATATAGTTAAAAGAAGTGAGCAAAGGGTGTTGAAAGCACTTCCTATAAACCCATTTCTAGTTCACTGTCATTTCTGTTTTATTGATGATCATTCCTCAAGTTTGCAGATGAGGCAATTTACTCCTCTCAGGTGATTAACATCTCACAAAATGCCCTTTAACAGTTCAAGTATTCAATAACTCATTTTTGGGACAGGCATGTAGATCACAGCCACAGCATCAGAGCGAGCATGCAAGCACTGACTTAAACAAGGTAGCCAGGTCCTCCCTGATAACCTCCTCCAAAAAAGCTCCATTAACATTCATTGGAATAATGCATTTGTCATTCGATATGGATTCAGAGTAATTATTTCCTACATGGGCGAAAGATCAGATGGTGAAGATCATCTTACAGGTGAAGGAAGGCAAGGTCCAGTGGAATTAGAAATCATATAAACTAAGATTTTTATCTCATTTCCCATTTTCTAGCAATAAGGCCAGTACTAGAAAAGCATTAGCTGGGACAGAGCCATCTTCATTTGGGAGCCTATAAGACAAGGTTGGACATTTTCTTATAAAGACATGCCTTTTCCTTTGTCTAATAAAAATTTGGTGGCATATGTCTATGGAAGTTGTAATGGACCTTAGTGGCTTAGGGAGACCGTCACTTTTCAGTTGTCCCTTAGGTATCCAGGACCTTATGAAGACTGCACTGGGAACAGTTTGCTTATGAAAGGTGGAAATTTATTGAAACATCAGTTTAAGCTGTCATCTGAAAACACAGAGGAACAAAAGCTCCTGGATTTCTGGTGCCATTTGGAATGGTAAATACCATTAGTCTGGACTTGTAAATCCAGGTCATGGATTGCAAGCCTGGTTTCCTCCAACAGAAGATCCAGGAGATGCTGAGTATCTCCCTTCCCTATGACTGCAGTGGACTAGAGGCCATGCTGGACAGGACATCTACTCCCTTCAGATTTCTCTATGTTGGTTTGATTAGCTCAACCTCACCTCCTGTTTTGAAGGAGGGTTTGGACCAAATGACCCCAGGGACCCTTTAAACATGAACTACTCTGTTATTCTATGCTCAGAAAGAAAACACTAATTTCTTCTGTATTTGCCCACTCTACATAAGGGCTTACACTTTATTTAGTTGTTTTGAATATCAAGCCAAATTGATTTTTTTTTTAAATAACCCCTTTTATCTTTCCACCCTAGCACAATGCATTACAAATCCTGTGTATATGGATGTGTGTGTTTGTGCACACACATATTCCGCTCTGCTTTGAAAGTAATCTACAACGTTTCAAAGTTTTGTATATCTAACAGTCTACAATTTCTTGTTAAAATCAGTATCTTATTGATTTGTAGTGTGCTTCAGCCAGCTGGTCTTCCTTAGCCCCCTTGATAGCAGCTTAACAGAATACTAATTCACTGCAGGTCAACTGTAATTTTCAAAATTATTAAGAATTTAAGGATTTTTACTATCCCTCTGAGGACACTAAGCCTGATTTGACTTCACCTATAGTTCAATTCAACAGCATAACTCCTGCAAGCTTGGTCTTTGAGCTCATTTTCATTGTATGTAATACCTTTTCTATTTTCTCTACACTTTAAAATGCACATTTCTAAGTTCATTGTGAACTGCTGGGGCACACGGTGAGTTTGTCTGCATTAAGCAGTAGCAACTCTTTTCACCTTCTTCCAGAAATAATTATACTGGTTTATTGGTGTCTATATGAAGTTTAAATTATTCTTCCTAATATGCATTACCTTGTATTTTTTGAAGTCACAAGTAATATGCTGCTCAATTCCCACAGTTTAAGTCACTCTGGTGATTACAGTCCTCCTTAGTTTTTGGTAATCTATGAGTTGTATTTATTGGCAAGTCACTTGTGTGATATTTCCAGAGACAGTATATAATTGAATTTAAAATGCACTCCTGATGCTCATAAAAGAAACAAAAATGTCACCTTCTGCCTGCACATTAAAAATTCATCCCATGTAAGTAGAGGACAAAGACATAAAATGATCATTACGACGCGCAAATATACTAGATATAGGAAAACGAGACTGGTCTCTGACTGGACATAAAAACATTTAATAGATCTGTGCTCAAATGGCAGTACTTATTGAACTTTTCTAAAGTTGCTAAAAAAAAATCACTCCCATTAGTAACTTGACTAAGTCCACTTTGGCTTCCTTAAAAAATGTGATTTGTACCATTATTAACAAGAACATGGGTCCTGTGTGAAATTAGAATTAGTTCCCTGAAATAAAACCCCCAAAACACACCATTTCGTGTTAGGTGATCCTATCCAGGCAGTCAAATTATCTGTGTGACTACTTTTCTGATGAACATATACTCCAAAGGGGAGACTATTAGCATTTTAAATCTATTCCCACTCAGAACAGAACTTCAACATTCATTTAAAGTTCAGAAACTCATCACTGACTTTGCTATGGACAGCTGTCTCCGTGAAACTGGGCCACTGGAGTTGCTGCCATTTGTCTTTTCCATTCTAAAATGTTGTCCATGTGTACCTTCTACGTTCCTATCAATCTATTTATATTTTCTTTCATGTCTGAATTTGCATTCAAATCACCAAAAGATTCAAGCCCAGACAGCCCCCATGGCATAGGGCATGGAAATAACATTCAGAAAATCCAACTATTTTTCTTGAGTTGGGCAATCTTCTCAAGCAACTGGCTGTTGTATCACAATACTTTTTTTCCCTCTCTTGAATTTTTATATTAGCTAAAGAAGCAAGAAGCCTTTCAGGGCAGTCTGCTTGTCGTGGTTTTGGTTTCAGCCCAGCCGGTAACAAAGCACCACGAAGCCGCTCACTCACTCCCCACCCCCTTCCCTGGCCACGTTGGGATGAGGAGAAAATCCAAAGGCAGGCTCGTGGGTTGAGACAAGGACTGGGAGGGATCACTCCCCACTTATGGTCACGGGCAAAAGACAGGCTCAACTTGGGGAAGAAACAAAAGCAATTGAATTCACTACAAATCAAATAAAAAAAAAAACCACAAGGGTATTGGGAAGGGAAACCAAACATCAGAACACCTCCCCCCACCCCTCCCGCCTTCCCAGCTCAGCTCCATTCCCGGTGCTTTCTACCTCCTTCCCCCGGCGGCGCAGGGGAACAGGGGACGTGGGGGTTCCGTCAGCTCCCCACACATTGTCTCTGCCGCTCCTTTCCTCAGGGGGAAGATTCCTCAATTGTTCCCTGCTCCTCAGTGGGGTCCCTCCCACGGGAGACAGTCCTTCACCAA